>CM034005.1:1915786-1964011 GCA_019603395.1 Cyrtorhinus lividipennis
CGTGTCTGGGCAGTGCAAGCCACCCTGGACTCTGTGCGAGTCCCAGCCGTGTAGGTATTGATAGAATGTCCTGTGAGGAATTGCGTGAGGTAGTAGCTTACTCGCTGTGTGGCCCTCTCCAGCCAGCCTCACTTCTGGTGCTGTCCAACGACCCCCTCGATACATGGTCCAGATGGTCTGCCAGTGTCCTTTCCCGTTCTTCCTTGATCACTATTGCCTTCCTGGGTTCCATTCTTTTATCATAAATCCGCCTTCTTTCTGCAGCCAGAAGATGTATTGGGATGACCCCAGGTGGTTGAAAGGTTGAAATCGGGCAAGTGGTAGTCCCGTCGTCCCCCCAAACCTACCGATTTCTCAGAAGCGATGTCTGTGAAACGCAGATCTGTAGGAATGGATCGTGCATCGCCCCTTCAGTTCTTCGTAGTGTTTGGACATCGAACCTCAAACATACAACAAAAACTAAATTGTAAGAGGTATATTTAGCTGTGTTACCAAGTATAGTGCCAAGATAGGTAAAAAGGAGTGGCCAAACGAGGCGGTTGAGATGATGATTGATATGTTCAAAGACCGACCTCGCCTTTGGAAACTCAACCACCCTGATTTTATGAACAATTTCCTTCTCTTCGACATCCAAGACTTCTCCCGAATTCCCCTCTTCTTTTTGATGATTCTCCTTTTTTCACGGGTCCTTAGAACGACCATTCCTGCCGCTAAAGCGGCAAATTTGCGCTTGTTTGTAGGCGCGGACACCAACCCCATCACTTCAACTTTTCGATCTGAGCCTGATATCTGCCGACGATCTTGGAAAAATTTCGGTTCGGGCCGATAACTCGAATCTGCCAGACGAACGTCGGTGACAGACCTGAATCTGCCAGATTTCATCCCACTAACGAGCAGATGAGATCGGGCACAGACCGAGTGACAGATCTCAGGGCTGGGAGGTCTGCAGATAATCTGTCACTCCAAATCGTGAGCGACATCTGCCAGATGAGGTCGGCCGACCAAATCTGCTGCAGAGATAAACCCTCTCAGAAGAACAGTGGGGGCAAGAGTTTGTTCCCTTTTTCATAAAAGGAGACAGGAAAGATGGCCAGATGATTGCATCTGGGTCTGCAAAGTCTCACTCAGAGTGAGAGATCTGCTAAAATGTGACAAACCTCTCTATATTGGTTTCAACCAATGTTATGTCACCGATTTCAATGATGTGAGCAGATGCTACAAATGTCAGGCATACGGTCACTCTGCCAAAACATGCAGATGGCCACCAGCATGCAGCAGATGTGCAGGGGAGCATGAGTCAAGAAACTGTGACATTTTCCTCACCTTCCTCCGAAAAAAAAATTTAAAAAAAATGCAATGATTCCTCACAAAGTGCCGATATTTAGAACGAATCTCTTTGAGTTACCCCAACTAACGGGTAAATTGTAAGATCAACGTCTGAATCGATCCAACTAAGCCTATTCGGCGAATAGAATCCACCATTGGTGTTACAGTTGGTAGGTAACTGAATAACCGGTATTGGAGGAACGGTTCTTTTACTTGATTTCATCTTAGAGTTAATAGAAATAAAATGCAGTTGACAACATGAATTAGATCAATCACCTAAACCTCCCGTAATTAATAAAATATAATTAAAGATTCCTAACTAATCTTATAGTTGGTTCATCGCGCTGGAATCAGACAAATGTATTAGAATCGAAAAGGACAGCTCGGGCAGCAATAACTGACGTCAAGTGAACAGTCTTCCCAAGAGAATCCTTCTATTGCAATGTATCCGGTCGATCCACTCCTTAATCACGACCATGCTAATCAAAGCTTTAAGCAGTTAGCTTTGCGCACGACCTTGCTGAAGTATGAGCAGTGCATCTACTATTGCGCTTTGTTGCATCTCAGCAACCCCCGTAGTTCGTGACGGTATTTAGCTCGAATTTTTACACGAAATCCATTAGATTTGCTTAGTATTCCACCTCCAGGCTGTGAGAAAGTATTGTTAACGACCTTGAGATGAAATTATACGTATCCTCCATTATTATTTAGCATCGATCATGAATCATACCTTACTTTATATTAAATTATGCGTTGAATTGCGATTGGAAGGACGCTATATAAATTATATAGAATGAAATAAGTGTAAATACGATTGTTGGAGGAAACGTTGCTAATTGTTGGCTTCTTTTGGTTTATTGTGGCTACGTTTTCATACTCTCCGATTCGGCTCAGAATTTTTTTCAGGGCGTTTCAAGGTGCCTAGATCAAATCAATTTAGGTAAAAATGGGTATCTACCTACCTATTTGAATGTGGGGTATCATTTTCCACTAAATTTTGGACGCTGAATCCAATGAAACGGGTCCTGGAACGATTTGCACCCCCGGAAGAGGTTTTGGGTCAAAATGGTTATCTATCTACCCATTTCGAATGTGTTTTCGAGATTTGTGGTACCTAGGCGTGTAGAGTATCATTTTCTACTAAATTTTGGACTCTGGTCTGAGGAATAACCAACCCCTGTGAAGGAATCTGTAAAGTTTCCTTATGGCAATCGGGCCAACTTTTCATATTTGACAAAAAGCAGAGAAAGAAATAGGTATTTTAGACATATTTCTAAGAAGCCAAAAAACATCTAGAGGTGGTTCAAAGTTACCGCAATTGACTGTACTCATATATTCTGTGTACTTGTCAAATTATGGGATCAGGTAGTACATTCTACCATCGACCTTCGTTCAGAACTGTCGCGACGTTAGCGCTTACCTACCGAGTTATAAATAAATTTAGCGCCTTATCAAACTTCCATTAAAGGCTCCGTCAGTACGTTTCTCCAGGGTAAAGCCGAGTTTCGTGGAAAAAAAATTCTCTATCTCGTCTGTAACGTCTTTACGAGGCGACTCGGTAAAAGCTAAGATGTCTCCCCAAACCTCTCGTCGGCGCTGGGAAGAGCGAATCCCATCAAAACTTGAGAGAGACGTCTCAATCTTCTGCCTCGCGAGAAAATGAACTTTCATCGTCAATTTTGAAGACGGCTATAAAGTTTTCAGTTGAGTAATTGAGGAAATTCTCCCGTTGAAATCACTCGAACGTCTTTGATACTTCCTCGATCCGATTTTGTCAATTTTTAATAGATTTTGGTGGGCTTCTTTCTGATTTGAGTGATATGTTAGAATCCTTATGATAAACCGTCAACCTTAAATACAACATACTTCTTCTCCACGACAATCTCCCTACTTTCATGCTTCATTCTCGCTACATCTACAATCAAGAGACATGACTGGAGAATCAAAGTAATTGATTTGGGCATTCATCTTGATTCCCAGCTGTTGTTTTCTGCTCATTTAGGATGGATCTGTGGCAGGGCACGTGCGTGGTGGGATTCGTTAGGCGAAATACCATTGACTTCGACGATTATGTTGCTCTTATTACCCTCTTCTCTGCCTAATTTCGCCCTATCCTCGAATACCAGTCTGGTCATCCCATTATGCTAAGGCAAACACAGGGTTGAGCATGTACAGAATGCCTTCCTCCGCTACGTCTGTTTTCAAAACCATTGGTATCTCAGGTTATCTGCTTGTCTGTGGTGTGACGAGGATGGATAGTGGCCTGGCGTCTGTTGGGAATCGGCGGCAGTGGCTGGACGCTCTGTTTTTCGTGAAGCTGCTGAGAGGTGTCACCGACTGCCACCTTCTGGCCATAGTTCCCTAGTTGCGGAAGTGCGATGCAAGCTTATTGAAGCACGGCAGGCTGAGTACAAGGACAATGAATTCGGAAAGGTGGTGCTGGACACAGAGGCAATGCCTCGGCAAAGCTTCACCGGCCAGCCCCCCTTCCCCCCCTCAATTGAGGTAGGAAACTACGGTTCGAAAAACTGGACTGTCGCGGGGGTCGTGGTTGAGGCATACCCTAGCGGGAGTGCTTTACCCAATGAAGGTGCCTATAAAGGGTAGGCCTGTGCTGCATACATCCGTGTGGGATGTACCAATACAGACTGGCGCTGGGAGTTGAGATGCAACGCTTGGGAACCACTCTGCTCAAGTGGTAGTGCGAGCTAGAACGCACGAAATACCGCAATCGGTCTTAGGGTGAGCATTTTACTACTCCCTATCTAAGCCCTGATGAGACAATCATTCCAGCCTGTTAAGGCTGTATCCTCACTGCTCGCAGTGGGGGGGGGGGGAGAGAAGCATTACTCGTGGGGTGAGCTCTCCTTATAATTGTGGCTCATTGGGCTGAGAAACACATTGGACACCAGTCCCCCAACGAGTGCCTTGTGTGATTACGATAGGCCAACATCCACTCGCAGTCCCCCATGCACCTACCAACTATTTGAGGAATAGCTCCCTGCTGCGGTTGCTGAGAGGTGTGAATCGGTTGTCTGGCGAGGCTGGTTTTCTGGATTTGTTTTCGGCTATTCATCAAGCGTCGCTTTAACGAGGTTTTGTTTTGTGAATGAGTCTCTTGTTGCAGTTGATTGCTTTAATAAAATGGGTTTTTATGTATAGTTTTGTTTAATAATTATGTATTTATTTGTATATTGTTTCGTAGTCTTGTGTTTGGAAAGAGGAGGCGCTGCATCTGTCGGCTGTTTATATCTTTTAAAATTGAATATGTAATTGGGTGTTTCGCTCGTACCATATAAAATAAATAAATGTCTCGTTTTGTGCTTCAGGTTCGGAGCGGGGGGGTGGAGCTGACAGTGACGGAGCTGGAGGCAATGGCTGTCCGTCAGCAGGAGGAGATGGCCAACCAGCGGCAGCTCCTCGCAGTCAAAGAGCAGCGGCTGCGCTACCTCAAAGAACACGAGGTACGGCACGCCCACGTCGCCCAGGAGCAAGATCGTCTTCGACGACTGCGGGACCGGGTCGAGGCTCAAGAGCTCAAGCTAACCAAGCTTAGAGCGCTCAGAGGCCAGCTAGATCACAACAAGACCAACAATCACACTCTAAGTAAGTCATCAATGGCTAATTCATCGATTTTATTGAGAGATGGTTTAAAAAACTCTTAAATGAACACCTTCTAAATTAATCCCACAAACTCCTGTGAAATAGGCAGTTTGTCGAGGTATCAGTGTGGGAGAGGCTCACTTTGAACTAACCAGGGATGTTAATTCGCTGATGGACGTGGAAAAGAGCATGCCTTGCAAGAGCTTGTCTTGCCAAGGCTTTTGACTCAATAGGTCGTATAAAACTATTAGATGTGTTGCCTCTATATGGATTTGCCTCTTTATGTTGTCGAGCTGGAGTAGGCTCCAAAATTATTTCAGGACCCGAAGCAGGTGGTGATCGCGGACAAACATGTTATGATGTGAGAAGATGACGTCAGCAGTTCGATTTATATTCTACTGGCACACTAAGACGTCATCACATATGTCATGATATGAGAGGATGACATCAGTAGCTAGGTTTCCATAATACTGGCACACAGTGACAACATCACATATGTTATGACGCAAGAGGATGACGTCAGTAGATACATTTCTATTATAATAGCACAATATGACTCATCACATATGTTATGCCGCGAGAGGATGACGTCCGCATGATAGATTTCTATTATATGACACTATGACCCCATCACATATATTTTATGATGTGATAGGATGACTCATAGTTGGATTTCTGTTTATAATAGCACATCATCACACTATGTTATGACCCAGAGGATGATGTCAGTAGTTTGATTTATATATACTTGCACACTATGACATCGTCACATATATTATGACGTGAGAGGATGGGCGTCAGTAGTTAGATTCCTATTATACTGGCATATTATGGCGCCATCACATATGTTATGCGCGAGAGGATGCTGTCAGTAGTTAGATTTCTTTTATATTAGCACATCATGACGTCATCACATATGCATGAAACGTAAGAGAAGTTGGATTTCTGTATACTGGCACGCTATGACGTCATCATATTGTGCCATTATAATAGAAATCTAACTACTGATGTCATCCTCTCGCAGCATAACATATGTGATGACGTCATAGTATGCTAGTATAATAGAAATCTAACTACTGACGTCATCCTCTTGCGGCATAACATATGTGATGACGTCATAGCGTGTCAGTATAATGGAAATTTAACTACTAACACCATCTTCTTGCGTCATGAAATATTGATGACATCACAGTGTGCCAGTGTAATAGAAATCTGACTCCTCTCATGTCATAACATAAATTTGATGACATCTAAAGTGCCAGAAAACAAAACAAACTACTAACATCATTCTCTCACGTCATAAAATATGGATGACGTCATAGTGTGCCAGTATAATATAAATCTAACTACTGCATGGGTGTTTCAGCATCTTTGCTAAATGTGGTCGTATCAGCATTTAGGGTCACTGTTCAGCATTCCCCTGATTTTCTGACCCCTGAATTATCGCTGAAACAGTAACTTCTTTGAATAATTAGCTCTTCACGAGAATAATTCCCTATCATCCTATGATTTTCTTGAGTCTTTCGGTATTTGAGAAAAAAACATCTCAACCACCCATGCAGAATTGGTAACAACGGGTTTCTCGCTTGAGGTGAATCACCACTTCGCTTTAATCGTGATTTATCACCAACCGACGCACATTTCATCCCCTCAGCCTGATAGAATTTCAACCAGAAACGAGAGAGAAAGAATCCTTAGCATTTAGTTTCACTCGGTGGTCTGATTTTTGCGATCGCATCAATTTATCCTTTGCTGAAGTAGGATTCTCTGTGATAAAACCTGCGCAACCAGGTCGTCGTAAGGCAGATGAGAGGCTAGAGTTTATTAAATCATTTTATGTACAGACAATGGGAAAACTGAGGACTGTGAATTGATTTTGGCTGTAACTACTCTTGGAGGTTACTACTGTCGATTAGGTAGAGGACTTACCTCAGTAAGAACCTTGAGCAAAAGTTTTAAAACGCTGCAAATTCATTCACAGGGGTTGGTTATTCCTCAGACAAGGCGCATGGTTGATTCAGCGTCAAAAATTTGGTGGAAAATGATACCCCACTCGCCTAGGTACCAGAAATCTCGAAACCCACTTTCGAAGTAGGTAAATAGATACCCATTTTGACCATAACCTCTTCTGGTGGGTGCCAATCGTTCTGGGACCCTTTTCATTGGATTCAGCGTCCGAAAATCTCGAAAATTCATTTTTCAAAAAACACTTTGGAAACAAGTCATGTGGGGTATCATTTTCAGTTAATCTTGGACGCTGAATCCGTTCAGATGGGTCTCTGACCGACGGGCCCCCACCTCGGATGTATTGATCTACATGGGTACCTATCTACCTATTTCGAAAGTGTGGTTTTGATATTTTCGGGTACCTATGCAAGTTAGTATAGTAATTTTCCACTGAATGTAGGACGCTAAATCGATTGGAAGACAAATCAACCTTTGCGGTATAATTTGCAGCGTTTTTGATCCAGACATCATGCAACTGTCCTCATTATCAATGCAATCATGCTGTCAAATTTTGAAACCGATCAGAGTGGTTGTCCTCTGGCATGATTACACTGGTTGATTTATTCCAGACAACCAAAGAGATCTCGCAAAAAGCAACGATCCCGAGTGACTTCATCACTGCTCATAAATTAATTTAGTGAAGGGAAGATCAGTCGGGGACCTCTCGAGACTCCCATCACGATTGTATCCAAGAAATGGGCACGTCATTATCCCAAGGATCCCCCTCTGGAGGACCACACAAGTTCATTGAAATGATGGGAGTAATGTCAGCAACAAGATGATTTCATTTTTAGAAAATTCAAGTATTTCGAGTTCAGTGCTATCAATTGATTTAGTGTCGAGCTGATGTGGAATGAGATTATGTGGATAAGCATTGGATTATAATAATAGAATATGTTTCTGTCAACCAAAACTGAACTATCACTTACCGATCATTTGAGGAAAGCAGTCGCCCAATCTATGCAAGGAGCATTGATGCACTCGTTCCAGATCAGGCTGAGGAGAGATTTAGGTTTTTGGTTGGTTATTCCCTGAATAATCACCCTATGTTTTAATGCAAAAACTCCGGCTGAAGGAGCTTTTAGTGGCTTACTGACATAAGTAGCCTTCGTTTGCATGGCCTTGGGCCAGAGGTGTTTGCCGTGAGGCGGCTGTCTTCTGTGCTGTCCAGTCAACTGCTTTCCTGATATGCTCCTAGAATGTAATCCTGGAATCCAGTGTAACTCCCAGATTTCCAGGATGCACTTACATGTGATGAGTACCATTTCGGTCTTGGCTGCAGCTAATGCCAGGCTGCGTTCTTCCATTCATGCTCTGACAGTTCTCTTCATGGTGCTCAATCTCTCCTGGGCTTGCTCAGTCGTCCCGCTAGTGTTGCTGCTACAACGTCTCGTGTAACCTATCAGAAAGGTGTTCTTCATTCTGCATCTCAAGTTGAAAAATTCCATCATGGAACATTCCAGAGAATGAACCCCACACTAACCCCTGGGCTGCTCCTGCTGTGATTTGTCCTACTCAGTGTCCTTGGGCGGTGTCATAAACCAGAGACCTTCGGTTAGGTAGCTTCTCAATACTCTTTGTAGATATCCTGCCATTTGGCTGAGTTGAAAGCATTCTTGACATCCAGTGTTACCAGCAATCCCACCTGCCTTGTCCGATGTTGTCCCTCTTGTATTTTCCTCTGCTCCTTCACCACCGCAGTCACAGTATCCACTGATGAAAGGCCTTTTATGAAACCATATCGTCGCAATGACAGGTTGCCTGCCTCCCTGATAGCCAAGCTTACTCGGGTTTGCAGACACCTCTCAAACTCCTTGCCAGCGATGTCCAGCATGCAGAGAGGTCTACATGAGGAGGGTTGGCTCTTTATTGCCTTGTCAAGTAACTCAAGCCTTGCTTGTACTAATTAATCCAATGTTAAAAGTAACCTGACCGCAATGACAGATCAAGGCATGATGAAGGATGTGCGGCTTGTAAGTATTGCAGATCATGTTAGTGTTAATTAATTCGGCCAAAACGTGAGCTCGTGGTCACTAATGACAACGTTTAATGCTGCAAAAATTTCCACAATGATTGATTATTCCTTGGCGCAAAAGTACTGGGGAAACAGTGAGTGTAGAGCGTACGGTGGACGGACATTTTCAGTTTTAGTTGGTTGTTTGAATCATGACATCATGAAACGTATAATATCACATTTCGGGGCCGATCAAAGAGACTCATCTCAAGCATGATTGCACAATTTGATTATTCATGGAATAACCAACCAAATAGGTGGTCGTGTCATCTCGCTCTTCCCATTTATCTCAGAATCTGTTGGTCAGTACGGCTAATAAATGATGTGTAGAACCTGTCAAAATTTGGATTGTGAACGCAATGAGACATTGGTCACAATAAGTGCACGCCGAAATGTAGAGGGCATGAACTATGCACATGCGTGAGCGTGAATAGAACCACAATGAAAAATGGTTGAGCGATCAATTGTTCGATTGTGTCGATTGTTTCAGCGGAGTAAATATTGAGCCATCGAAAAAGAACGGGATCATTTTATTTGAACAAAACGGTTCACCCAATCCTCGTTTCCTGCTCGGTTCAACTGTTTCTCATATTCCCACGTTCGAATAAGAGCAAATCGCTCTTGCCGACAGTTGTAAAAAAGCCACGTAGCTCAGAGGCAAAGACAATAAGCCCGGATCGTCTTCCGGTGGCAGGGGCTCCAACTTCCTGTGATGTATGTGAAAATAACCTCGGAGAAGATTTTCAATTTCGTGCTCGTCATAGGACAAGCTGCACCACGGGTATATGGGTACATAACTCTGAGGCAAAGCGGTCTCGTCTGTCATGTCGCTTTTGGAAGGAAGAGCAACGGGAGAAGAACAAAGAGATCCGAAGAAAACTAGTCTGGGAGGCGAACTCTGGACTCGGTTCGGGGGAGGAACCGCCAAATGAATTCTTCAAAGGCTCTGGCGTCGGTATGAAACATCAAAAGCGAAAATTAAACTTTCATTTCTGCGTCAGTACTATTCCAACCGAACTCCAAATGGCAGTTTCATCCGACGCTTCTCAAAAGGGTGGCAAGGTTAATATAGCGTTTCAGTAGGAACAACGCAAAAAATGGAAAACAATGTCATTTGCCTCCGAAATTCAAATGAACGATGAAAAGAGAAAAACGCTGCGAATTATTCCACACGGGTTGCTTATTCTTGGATCAGCAGCATGTGAACTCATTTCAATAGATTTAGCATCCGAAACTCAGTGGAAAATGAGACTCCACACGCATAGGTACCAGAAATCTCAACAACCCACATTCAAAATAGGAGGTGGATACCCATTTTGACCCATTTTGAATCCGGAAGGCAGCCAGATGGCGGAAAAGTAAACGCTCTGTGACAGTCTCTGTGTGAACCAAAAATTAGCCAAATTTCATAGAACGAGGTCGAACGTCCACAACCACGCCTCAAACGAAAACCGGCGAAACCTACCGTTATCCAACGTGGACTCATTAGGGTTTTGCCATCTAAAGCAAGCCCTTTTCAAAACGTACACGTAGGTATCTAGATAAGGAGTTGATGAGCGAAAACCCGCGTTCACTCGTCTTATTAACAGCTCTCATGAGGTTTCTCATCCACCTTCCAGTTCTAACGTTGATCACAAACAGAAACCTTGAACCCGGGAAATGCCTCGCTCGTCTCGCCGGCTCTTTACTTCCATTTCGTAATGACTCTGACTGAAATAATGAATGAGTAGATAGGATGGCGTTAGTCATGCCGCATTCATTGAAGCTTCCTGGTTACGGAAAAAGGGATCCATCTATTTTAGGCAGGTGACCACGCATATACACAACTTTTTACACATTCGGAACTGATTTCGTCGGTAAGAAGGAAATTACGTCAGGCTTGAGGCAGGAAGATCCCCGCTATCCAATGAGGTTCTCAAGCAGGCACTCAACATCCTCACCAAAGTCCTGAGAAATGAAGAAGGCATGTCTCTTGGCTCTGATCTCTCTGGACAAAAAGTCCCAAAACAATCCAGGGTTCAACTGGTTTACCCAGCTAAGGCCTGGCCATACACATTGTGGTATACTGGAGAGGTATTACCTGCGCATGTGACCTGTACAGGTATACCAGAGCAGTGTGTGCAAGCCACTTCAGGCAAGCCTGCACATTTAGACTGACCTGCGCAGGTTACCAGAGAAGAATCGAATTTCAATTCTTATTACCTGTACAGGTGTGCTCACCTGAGCGTGTGTATGGGCCGTCTGGTATACCTACACAGGTTTGAGTCTGTTGTGGTGAATACTCTGGCTAGAGAGCTTTGCGTTGCTGCGTGATTTTGTTGTGCAATTGTGGAATCTAATTCTAGAGGAATTTATTGAAATCTACAGATCAGAACCCTGTTTATGGCAAATTAAGGGCAAGGAGTACCATGACCGTGATCTGAGAGAGTTATGATAGACTTGTTGCTAAGTTAAAGTTCGCTCGCCATTTCTCTAACTAAACGTCCTTCACCCATCCGGTTTACCGTAACGTGTGTGAGCTCTTGGCTGTACAGATATACCGGAGAGGAATACCTGCGCAGGTATACCGCAACGCGTATGGCCGGCCTAAGGAATCTTGCTGGGTGACGCGTTGCTGGAAACCGACACAAATGCCCTAATTGCCTCTGTCCCAGCGATCCTCGACACTGCCAAACTTGCTCTCCTAGATGGCGAATTAGCCAGTCTGACAGAGACGAGATTTAACGGCTTTTACACCTATCTCTTCTCACCGCCCTGACTACCAAAAGTATCTTCGATTCTTTCAAGCAGCTCTTAGCTCAGATTAGAATGATGTGCTCTTACTCCGCCGCTCTTAGACTAGGAAAAAACGCTGCAAATTCTTACACAGGGGTTGGTTATTCCTCGGACCAGGCGTATGGAGACTCATTTCATAAACATGGGGGAAATCGGGAAAACAGTGGGTGCGGCGGGTCCCAGACCCATTCCAATCGATTCAGGATCCAAAATTTAGTGGAAAATGATACCCCACACGCCCAGATACCGGAAATCTCGAAAACGCATATTCATAATGGGTAATATATACACAATTTGACCCATAACTTCTTCCAGTGGCTGCCGATCGTTCTGGGACCCATTTCATTGGATTCAGCGTTCAAAATTTAGTGGAAAATGATACCCCACTCGCCTAGATCGCCCAAAATCTCGAAAATTCATTTTTCAAAAAACACATTTTGACCCCTACCCCGCCCAAATTTGGTCCGATCGGGCTGAAAAGCTTGGAGGACCGTTCTAGGCCGGGAACAGACCCCTGACCCTGCCGCTCATAGACTAGGAAAAAAGCTGTTCAAACTGTCCCCTCAAGAAATCTACTAGGACTGCGGCTCCCAGGCTAATCAAACAATTTTCCATGTCCTCTTGGAATGCCAACAATACTCAAGCGCAAGAGAAGGAACATGTCTATCTTCTTCATCCGGAGCTTGCCATCCCCAACATCAGATCCCCGAACCAAATAGATCCTCAACGGCTCCACAACTTCATTGCTTGGGTCATCAAAATTAGAAATCTGTGCCTGCTCGACTGATGTACTTAGCGCTTTCATGACAAGATTCGACGAATGACGCTCTGGTGAAAGCCAAAGCCAAAATGTGCGCATCTCTTATTGAGTTAGCCCACTTGATGGAAAAGTGTCGTCCAAATTGGGGCATCACGATAAAGCAGGTACATGGCAGGCTTCGCATCTTCTTTTGTAGAAATTGCCATTAGGAGAACTACAAAAGGTCACCATGTGAAGTCATTTGCGAAGGAGGTCGAGGACCATTTGTTTGGGTGACGCTGTGACGAAAGCCAAAGCCAAAATGTGCGCATTTTGAGTAAGCCCATTTAATGGGAAAGTGTCGCATGAACATTGGGGCATCACGATGAAGCAGGTACACGGCAGGCTTTGCGTCTTCTGTTGTAGAAATTGCCATTAGGAGACCTGAAAACAGGTCACCATGCTTCTGACGAAAGCAGAAGTGTGTCCTGGGAAACGTGGCTCGAACTGAAAGCACTTGCTGATCAATTGAATAAAACCGTCCTCACGTTCACCTTGCATGACCACGTGTTTCTAACTGGAGACCGTCATCGCGTTCATACTCTCGTAAAGTCGTAACCCGCGGCAACCACGTCCTCATACTGGGACAAAAAAGGGCCAGAAAGTTCAGTTCACTCTCCTGCTACCCGGTTGCAATCATTCCGTACGAATACAGTCAGGAACTGATTGATACTGCGGAGTCTCTTCATATTTTGGCGATTCAGTTCTAGTATGCTAGTGTAATGTGTGTTTGAAATGTAGCAAATGATGGCATGGATGCCAGAACGTGTATGGCAGACGAGGGTGTCATGCCTCATCAGCTGGTTATTAGGTGATATAAGAACAATAAGTAACTGGTTTTTACTCACAACACCCGCATCGATCCACATTGCAATATTTTGCAGTCTGTATCGGTCCAACGAATTAGCTCCTATTCTGCCGTCGTCCCTAAGGGGCCATCATGTGTCTATTTACTGTGCCCGCAGAGCTCTAACTCGGGCGAACACGACATCGGCTATAGCTCACTCGGCCCGAACTCTCTTCCTCAATCAGGTTTATCTGATATGCCCTCTCGCGCTTGAACCGATTTGACCAGAAGATTTCAGCGTTGATTTAAACAGGACGCTCTTTCAACGGACTTGGCTGATATCTCACCCCTTTTCCCCGTTCCTCGCTCTGATGCCATAACATGCCAAATATCTCACGTCAGAGAAAATGGGGAATAGGCAAGAACTATGTCCTTCGGAATCGTTTGTTGTTTAACAAATACTTGAGTTGTCAATGAGAAACATGCATAGATTTTGGTTGGTTATTCATTTTTTCCAAGGTTGGTGCGTGTTGGGTATCATTTTCCACTAAATTTAGGGTGCTGAATCCCACGAGACGGGTTTTGTAACGATTGGTGACCACCGGAAGGAATTTCGGGTCAAAATGGGTATCTTTTTACCGATTTAAAAAGTGGATTTTCGAGAACCATCAGGGTGGGCATTTTCCACTACATTTTGGACGTTGAATCGATTGGAATGGGTCCGAGACACCCTAGACCCACTGTTTTCGCCATTTCCCCCTGAATCGATTGGAGTGAATCACCATGCCACTGGTCCAAGAAATAACCAACCCCTGTGAAAGAATATGCAGCGTTTTTCATAAGACCATCTTCAAAATCAGGTTTCCACTATATACCTCTGCCAAATAATGTCAAACAGGCATCCCAACATCAATGAATTTATTTCATTATAGGAAGTCCATCGTTGTGGGGACTCCTGGGAAAACATAGCATTTACTATCGCAGCCTTCGCCGTTACATTGATTAATTGAACGTGAAAGAGGCTGGAAAAGGAAGAAAAGGTGCGAGGCAGACGTTGAATTATTCAGTTGAGACGAAAAGCCTTTTCGAAAAGACTCCACTGGCCAGTGTCCCTGCTACTCAATAGGACGATTTCGACCCAACGCTTGCCTCCAACCATGAGTTGCTGGCCGTAGTGTTTAGGCTCAATGTCTTGGTGTCCGTTACTGAGCGCCTATCAGTCATGTTTATTTAAATAATAAAACACATGGGGAAAGTGGGGAAACAGTGGGTGTGGCGGGCCCCAAATCCATTCCCATCAATTTAGGGTCCAAAATTTAGTGGAAAATGATACCCCACTCGCCTAGGTACCAGAAATCTCGAAAATACACATTCGAAATGGGTAGATAGGTACCCATTTTGACCCATAACCACTTCCCGTGGGCACCAATCGTGCTGGGACCCATATCATTCGATTCAGCGTCCAAAATTTAGTGGAAAATGACACCCCACACGCCTAAATCGCCAAAAATTTCGAAAATCCATTTTTCGAAATACACATTTTGGGGATGGATTCTCCGCTTTGGTTTGAAGCAGAGATTGCAGCTCTGACTTGAGTATTTCAGACAGGTTTTCAAATCGTCCCAAAACGTCGATCTCCGATGTGGTTAAGGTGTTGTTGAATTATTTCCACTGTGTCTGGGCGTGTTGGCGACACTGAGAAGTAGGATGGCGTGTCTGACAGCAGTGACTCCCATTTAGGGCGAACTCCTTAGAGTCTGCCTCAGGATGTCATTCTGTTGCAAAGTTGTAACCCAGAGTTAAGGCGAGTTGTTGGGCAATTGTGCTCACGCGAATGAAAAGCTGACGAAAGTGGGTCAATCGCTTTTCTCAATGCCTGATGCGCCATGTTTGATGGACTGAGGCACCAAGCGAATGATGGGTGGCCCTGGTCACAGGTCTGGCAGTTCAGCCCAATGGGGTATTTCAGGGGTTGATGGGGTTGATAATATTAAGCATTTGAAGAGCGAAGCGCAGGCGGATTTTGAGTACTCGTGAGAATGTTCGTATCCAGTTTCCAACCCCGCCAACCCTGTGGTAGGATGCCCTGCATCACTGTTTTCATCTGGTCGTGGTATGGTTTTGCTGTGGAAGTTTGTAATAGTCGACTGAGTTCTCACTGAAAAAGAAATGACCGTAGTTTCCATATTGACTGCGGATCCGTGAGAATGAGCATGTTTTACATCAAGAGATCTGGAATGACTCAGAGTGACTAGTTATCAGAATTATAGTCCTAAAAACACTGTAAATTCATTTACAGGGGTTGGTTATTCCTAGGATTAGGAGCATGGAGGCTCATTTCAATCGACCAACTAGAGCCGAAAACTGGTCCCTGTCCAAATTTCAGATTTTGAGAAAATTTTGTACAACCAAAATTGGCGTGGACGGTGGACGGTCATTTGCTCATTTTGATCTAGATACCTTGGACGCCCAGAAAAAAATGTTCTGCCGAATCGGAGAGATTGACAATTTGCATGAAAACAGGTTGATTATTCGAGGAATAACCAACCAAAATCCAATCCAGATACATTGATTAGTTACGTTTTAATCATCTTCGGTTTTCAATCAGACCGACTCTAAATCGAATACCTTGACTCCCTCTAAAAATGAAAGGAAACCCCGGTTGAAAACAACGGGGAAATCGTGATAGAAAGGAAGTAGACGGAACTAATCAACCAAGTGCAGTTAGGTGTCAATCCATTAGGCAGGTCTGTGAGGAGATAAAAGGCGCAACTAATTCGCTTAAATGAGCTGACGGGCATTGGACCAAGGTCGCGATACAGGCAACAGGCTTTTCCATTTGAACTGCCGCCTCACGGTAGTTGAATTTATACGCCTTGACATTGTTGAATCCAAAAGGTGGTGTTCCCGTGGTAGCATTCAAAAAGTGATGTAGGGGATTCACTTATAAACTGGTGGTTTTTTGATTCAGCAACATCAATAAACGCGGATTCGTGCCTGCTAAAGTAGACTAACTTGAACTCAGCTCGAACTGGCCTGTAACAACGGACTCTTGCGCCAGCAGACAGAGAACACGAGATGGAACACCAATAACATGGACCTGCCGTCAATCAGAAATAAAGCGCAGCGTGGAAAGAAAAGTTTGAGCTTGAGCATGTTGTTGAAATGTGTTAGCACTGAATCGTGGTCTAACATAACTCACCCTCTGGTGTCCCACGGGGCTCTCATCTTGGTCCCCTGCTGTTTACTCTCGCTATCAATAGCGTTGGCTCTGTCATCAAGCAATTCCTGTACCTCATCTACGCTGATGACGTGAAGCTCTTCCCTTGCATCTCCGATCCTGCTGACCGTCGCCTGCTCCAGGTGGATATGAGTGGCGTTGCCCAGTGGTGCTCCCTGAATGGCCTAACGCTGAACCTGTCAGTGTGCCGTTTTAACAGCCAGCTGCTCTCTCAATCCCTTGGTCTATGGGTACTTCATCAGTGATATTCCTCTTTCACGCTCGGCTATAGCTTGTGACCTTGGCGTGCTGCTGGACCCTCAGCTCTCCTTCTCTGAGCAGGTGGCCCAGGGTGCTTCTTGTGGAATGCGCGTTCTGGGGTTCCTGCACTCATTGCTCCTTAGTTGTGCCAGTCCTTGAGTATGCGTCTGTTTTGTGGAGACCTTTTTATTCCTGTAGAGTGGACCAGATTGAGCAGGTTCACTGTTCAGGGCGTTCCTGGCTACAAACTTGGTATTCCTCGTTCGGATTACTCGGCCCTTGGCTCCCAGTTCCGCCAATCGGCGTATGATGGCTGACATGGTATTTTAACTCGGGATCCTCAACAATTGTGTTGACTCGCTGGAACATCTCTCCATGTTCCGATTGGCCTCTCGCTCTTCCGCACCCTTCGCTATACCATTTTCTGTCATAAATTGTATGTATAACTGATCACTCTGCCAACTACCTCGTTACGCCAACGTCCTTGTGGACTCTTTCTCACATATCGACTTCTTCTCCGTCTTTCTTTCTTCATTGGAATCGTCGCTGCTGGACACCCTAGCATCTTCCACGTGATGAAGGCAGAAGGCTCACTCCAAGTTGAAAAACTTCCCCCACAGTTTGCCGTGATCTCCTGTGTTTACTCACGGATAAATCACCACCAAAATATCTGTGGCCTACAGTATTCATTAGTTGTCTTATGTACGGATTTTCTGAAGACTGATCTGTTTATGTGACAATTAATCCTTGAATGTTAGGTTTTTATCCTTGAACAATATTTACTATCCTTTGACGCTCCAAAAGAAGATAAACGTGGGCTCAACAGTTGCCCTTTAGAACAGAAGAAAACGACACAGAAGATTCAGCTTAACACGTCTCTGCATCGGCACTGTTGGTTGAGTGTTGGAACAGGACCCAGAGAGAAGGCTTTGCGCTAAATTATTTATCCGCATTGTTGGTAGCAGTGGGAGAGTTGTGCTGAGGGTGCAGGAAGGGACGTCCTTCCTTCTCATCTTCTGAAGAATGGGCGCTACGAAATCCTATTAAATATGAACTAAGCGGAGTCCCTCACACTGGGGAAAAAAACCCTTTTATACAATCTGAAGCCAACGAGCGGAAGCGATTTTTCTCTTCTTTTTTTTCTGGGTGTTTTCTCTCCGACCCACAAGCTCAGCATAGTTTTAATTTCATCCTTGATGACCCTCAACTTGACTCCTACAAACATGTCGTGTGTGAAATATTCTGTCATGCCTCACCGTTCTCCCATAAATGAACTAGTGAAAACTGAGGACACCAAGTAAGAATGATACCCCTCAATTAGCTTAGCTGTACACTTACACAATATTCGTTTTGTTGAGAATCAGTTCTGTGAGTACTGATTACCTTTACTATGTTTACTAAATGCTAGCCATTCTTGGTGTGACTTGATATGTGTTTTGAACGTAATATATGTACCTCATCCTTGTGAGCAAGATCTTAGTGGTGGGACATCAAATTTCAGGAACCAACAGAATGAAAAACTTTTCAGAAAATACATAGGAGATATTGATTTCATGACAATATGCCTCATAAAGAAAATGAGAGAAATCCTATTGATCAGTTTATAATTCCCTCTAGTTGGCCTTGGACCAGGCATGGAGACTCATTCCAAACGATTAAGCGTCCAAAGTTTTGGAAAATGATACCCCACACGCCTAGGTACCAGAAATCTCAAAAACCCACTTTCGAAATGGGTGGATAGGTACCCATATTGACCCATAACCTCTTCAGGTGGGCGTCAATCGTTCCGAGACCCGTCTTGTTTGATTCAGCGTCCCAAATTTAATCGAAAATAGCACCCTACACTCCTCTTGCGGCTTAACCGGGGCTTTGCTTACTGCCTGATGGTTGCGCTCACTCTCCTGCCGTGCGTTTCGCCATTGCTATTCAGCAGTGCCCGGGATGGACCTCGCGGAGGTAGCACGGTTGGGGCTAGGCCTGATTGGCCTGTGGGCATTTCGCAGCCATGACTCGGAGGTCAAATATTTTGGTGCCTTCTGCATTGCCCCTTGATTGGAAAGCTGTCTGCCATGGATTTTCTTCTGATGCAGCCTAGCCCAGTACTGCTAGCCATCGTCTTCGTGCAGTCGCGTATTTTGGGCATCGAAGATAGGCATGGTCAGCCGTCTCAAGCTCGCCACAATCGCAGAGGGGGAAAGGCTTCAATCTCATGCCATGGAGCTTGGCATTAAAGTCGCCATGGCCATTGGCAAACTGTGAAATGTAGTGGTCCACATCAACACAGCGCTGTGACAGGCGCTCTCGAACACTTGGCCAGATTTTGTAGGTGCCCATTGGGGGATGCATCCCATCGCTCCTGCCACCTGTCTAGGCTCCAGTCGGTGATTTCAGCCTCAGTCGTGCTGATATCCCACATTGATGCCAGGGTCTGGAGCCTGAGGTCCAACGGGTCCAACGGCATCTGCCCTGTCAAATGTCCGTCCGCCATCCACGCCGAGTTTGGAAGTAGACAATTTTCTAAAAATCTGACATTTCGGTCAGGGACCCGTTTCTGGCTTTAGTTGGTCCTCGACAATTTTCAGCCCGATCGGACCAAATTAGGGTGGAGAAGGGGGCAAAATGTGTATTTCAAAAAATGGATTTTTGAGATTTTTGGCAATCGATGCGCGTGGGGTACATTTTTAACTAAATTTTGGACCCTGAATCGATTGGAATGGGTCCCGCCCCACCCACTGTTTCCCCCATTTTCCCCATGTCCAAGAAATGAGTCTTCACACTCCTGGTTCGAGGAATAACCAACCACTGCGTTAGAATTTGGAGCATTTCATACTCTGGCTTTAGGGAATAATGAACCATTGTAAATGAATTTGGAGAGTTTTGATTAAGGTAGCTCCTCATAAACGGTTCCATGATTTCTTTGGTCTCATCAATTGAATTGGATGGTGGCGACCATTTGGTGGCACTATTCCATTTCATGTCGACACATACGGCGGGAGTATCATAAGCTCGTCCCATTATCATCAGTGTGTAGAGGGGATCCAGAGCGATAGAACGATAAGGAGCACTTGAGATGTGAGGGGATGAAAAATTGCATGTCGCCGGCGGGGAAAAGGGCCACCACATAAAGGGAAAAGCAGGACAAAGGGAGAAGAGATGCGACGAGTCTGGATCCCTTCGTGATCAACCCTTACTGGGCGAGCCAGAGTCGGAAGTAGAATCCAAATAATATCGGAGACCTTTTCATTTGATGAACGGAAAATGCTTCCCAGACCGTAGTGAACTACATCAACAATGGCGGCCCAAAGTCGAAGGGTTTCCACACATTTCAACTCTCCAGTAAAGACGTTTAATCAGAGTGGCAGACCCCTTTCAGCTCCCATTTTCTCGGTATCTTCCGATGAGCTCCGAGAGAAATTCGCGTCCCCTTCTGTCGATGGGTGTTTCTAATTAGTTCAAAACCCTCATACTAACTTGGAGTAAATTTGAACACACGACACCGACACTATTTACTGCAAACTCTCCAGAACAGTGTTTGAGAGTATCCTGTTTAGCGGCGGTTCATCTGAGTTGCCGCTACACCTCAAAGTGAAGTTCGTGTAGTGGTTTCAACGTTATTGGAGAACAATGAGTTTTTTGTTGGTTATTCCTTGAATAATCAACCTATATTTGCTTGCAAAAAGGGATGAAGGACACCCACCGGAAGAGGTTATGGGTCAAAATTCGTATCTATTGTAACGATTTATGTTCTTTAGTAAATAATTTATTAACAATTGTTCACTTGAGTACATACACTGTTCACATTCGCGCACTTACACAGTCACAAAGCACAATTCGCGGTTGTAACGCAGTTGTCGCACTATTTATCACACGGCACGATTTATAACCCAAAGCGTCTATATTCAGACTACAAATTGAACTGCGCTGCGCAGCGTTCCTGGGTCCGTTTTATACCTGCTGCCTCTCGGTCGAGTACCTTCCAGAACGTTCCCTGGTTCTGGGAACTCGATGTGTTGTCTCCAGCGAATGGGAAGGTTCCAGCCAATTCAATACAACACGCGAATGTTCGAGAACGGCCCCTTAGCCCTCCACAGGTTGTTGACCTTGCGACGCTGGCAGCCCATTTGACAGGCGCAGGTGCGAGCTCACAACACTATCAACCCATCTTGAAAGTGAGGTTTTGAGATTTCTGGTACCTAGGCGTGTGGGGTATCATTTTCCACTAATTTTGGGCGCTTAATCGATTGAAATGAGTCTCCATGCGCCTGGTCAGAGGAATAACCAACCCCTGTGATACAATTTACAGCGTTTTCACTTAATTAACGGAGAAGGTCGCTGGTCTCAGGAAAATTGAAGCACTCTAAATTATAGAACATGTATTCTTATGTCAATATAGGCACTCATCAGCCAAGCGTTGTTTTTTTTTATATTTTTTGGGTGTTTCTGGATGCGTCTGTCTCTCAAAGTTCTCTATCATTGGTTCGTAACTCAAATGAGATTAAAGAGAATGCATCATTATTCGATGGTTTCTTTAATGGCGAATTGGTACTGAAAAGTACTCATTTTACTCATCTTCCACTCTAGTATTGGGCATTGCACATCCCCACGAGCTGTTCGCAGTTGACAATACAATCGATAAAACGCCTCAAGGTCAAGAAAAATGTCGAACTCGTTAGAAGGTCGTAGGTGGAAAGTGGTCCCCCTTGACATGCGGTAGTAATGGACGACTTTTATCCGAGTAGAATGTGGTAATTGAGTTTCAGGTCAAGAAAAAGGACGTCATCAGTCCTGAAAGGACTCCTTTCACGTGACCCGCCTTGAGTCAATGGAATGTAATGAAAATGTGAGTTTCAGGTCGGTTCAAATATTAGAGTTTGAACAACATTTGTCCACCTAATTTGGTGAGCATGCACAACAAGAAATGAAGTATCACTAACCAATGAACAAACCTTGATGTTTGAATGTTAGAAATTTGAGGAACTCATTGAGTTTGACTGGAAAATATGTGTTAACTTCAAGAGAAAGTGGTGGACCTTCTGGCGGTGGGGCATTTGTTTTTTGGTGGGTTATTCATTGAATAATCAACCTTTATTTTCATGCTAAATTTCAATCTTTTCGATTCGGCCCAAAAATTTTGTTGGACGTTTCAAGGTGTCTAGATCAAAATAAGCAAATGTCCGTCTGCCGTTCACCTTACGGTAAGCAGTAGAAAATTTTCTAAAAATCTGAAATTTTGGTCAGGGGTTCCTTTTTGGCTTTTGTTGGTCCTCGGAACTTTTCAGCCCAATCTTAAGCCCAAGCCAAATCTCACCAAATTTAGAGGAGGTAGGGGTCAAAATGTTTTTTTAGAAATATGAATTTTCCTTGGCGATCCTGGCATGTGGGGTATTATTTTCCACTAAATTTTGGACGCTGAATCCAATGAAAAGGGTCCCAGAATGATTGACACCCACTGAAAGAGGTTATGGGTCAAAATGGGTAATTATGTGTTTTCGAGGTTTCTGCTACCTAGGCGTGTAAGGTATCATTTTCCACTAACTTTTGGACACTGAATCGAATAAGACGTGTCCCGAAACGATTGGTGCCCTCTGGATGAGGCTATGAGTCAAAATGTGTACCTATCTACCCATTTCGAAGGTTGTTTTCGAGATTTCTGTAACCTAGGCGTGTGGGGTATCATTTTTTTCCCCATAGATTACTTGATTCTTCGAGATTTCAGGTACCTAGGCATGTGGGGTATCATTTTCCAATTGATTGAAATGAGTCGCCATGCTCCTGATGCGAGGAATAACCAACCCTTGTGAATGAATTTGCATTTGTTTCTTCAACCCCAAAATCAACATCGCAGGACTTAGTTTGATTCAATGAAACTTGGATTTCTTTTTGATACCTTCATTTGATGGGTTTTGTATAAAACCCCACCCCATTCCATTTTCCATCGCGGACCTAATTTGGGCTAAACATCGCCATAAGGGAGCTTGTTTGCGTGGTGCACAGATGTATTCCCTAATAAAGGGCTCACCCGCATGATTATCCCCCACTTTTTACGAATTTTTTCCTCTTTACCCCTCAGGTCGATGATGTGGTGTATATCGGTTTTTGCGAGCAACCTTTCCATTCTCCAACTTGATCCTCCCACCAGTTGGACACATGGAACACGGCTGAATAGGGAGTTTTTCCTTCCCATTTGCTTGGGGGGGTCGTTTGGGGTTTTTTGTCAGCCCAACACGAGTTCTCTCTCGTATCTCTTAAATGGGTTTAGAATGTTTCAACGTACACCTCGTCGTTCCTATCCGATTTAAATCCGCACCAAATGCGATGAAAAATTCATTCCAACTCTTTGATGGAACTGAATGTGATTCGATTCCAGATAACTCGAGTTTGCTTGTTCTGATGAGATTTAGTTGCTGTTTATTCTCACCATTTGCATACACTCACCGTCTTAGCGTTGATGAAAAGGTAGCGTATATTAACCCATTATATCAATTTATGAAAAACAGGACTGAGAAATACGTCTAACATCCTGTCATTCATTATTTTACATTATTTACTTATTTATTTCTCATTTGCCTACGTATCGGGGCTACTTTATCACTGCCTCAGTCAAAAGCTACTCGTTATCAGTGGAGTAAAATCACTGTATAACTATTTAGTGTTACCTGCGGTAGCTACCCCTAGAAAATACCTAACTCGTAGCAAATAATCGAAATTTGAGGATCGATTGATCGATAATGGGCCGTGTATTGATGATTTTGTTTCGTTCGTCATTCAAGATTTTTGCTGATTATTCCATGATCATTTAACTATAATTTTTGGTGAGCTGTAAATAACTATCAATACAATTTATGTTGTAACCATCGTTCATAATTTTGGGGGAGAGTGTGGGTAAAAATGTGTTTTGGTTGGTTATTACATGAATAATCAAGCTATATTTTCATGCAAAAGGTCAATTTCTCCGATTCGCCCGCGAGTGGGGTATCTTTTTCCACTAAATTTTAGACGCTGAATCCAATGAAATGGGTCCCGGAACGATTGGCGCCCTCTGGATAAGGTTATGGGTCAAAATGGGTACATATCTACCCATTTCGGATGTGTGTTTTCGAGATTTCCGGTACCTAGGCGTGTGGGGTATTATTTTCAGCTAAATTTGGACGTTAAATCCAAAAAAAAAATGGTCCCAGAACGATCGGGACCCACTGAAAGAGGTTATGGGTCAAAATGGGTGCCTATTTACCCATTTTGAATATGTATTTCGAGTTTTCTTATACGTAGGCGTGTGGGGTATCATTTTACACTAACTTTTGGACGCTGAATCCAATGAGACGGCTCCCGAAACAATTGGTGCCCTCTGGATGAGGCCATGGGTCAAAATGGGTGCCTATTTACCCATTTCGGATGTGTTTTCGAGATTTCTGGTACCTAGGCGTGTGGGGTATCATTTTCTACTAAATTTTGGACCCTGAATCGATTGGAATGAGTCCGAGACAGTTCACACTCACTGTTCTCCCCATGCTCTTTCTCCAAGATATAATCAGCTATTGATGAAGAATTTGCAGCGCTTTTTTGCCGGCTTCACTCTGGTCTAGTTAAGAATTTCGCCCAATTCATCCTAATTTTCAAAACTGCTCAAATTTATTGAATCTGGAATTATTGAATGAGGTTGAGAAATGTAGTATGGTGAAATTCATTCATGAAGTAAATTGGTTTCCTCCATAAAGCTAGGAATTTACTTCAAATTTAATCTAACTTAAATTAATTCATCTGAGATTTTTTCCAAGGCCTGAATAAATAACTGAGCTCCGATAGCATCACCCCATTTAAAAGGGATGAAGAAGTAATTATATAGCATTATTCGGAAGACGATTTTTCAGGCGCATGGTGAGAGAATGAAGAAAAAATGGGAAAGGACGAGCTGGAGCTGAACTTGGAAAAAAAGAAGTTAATTACAATTTTATTCCGAGAGAAATCCCGGTAAAGCCATTGAATTCCATCCCGTTGAAGAGGTTTGCCGAGGGGTTTTGGTAGGGAATGAAGTTGAATAGACCCCAAAGAGTCGAGAGAAGAAGTTTAGCTTAGAATTTCAAATGCCAAACCAATCCTGTCGACCTAAGGCGGTTATTACACGACATGTTGCGTGGCCCTCATTTCTGCTTTCTCGAAAGCGCTTTCGAGCAAGTTCGAAGTTGAGGTATTGGCTTCGAGTGTAATCAGACTCCGTTGTCGAGGATACTAATCAAAGATGTTGCCTGTGGAGTTGGTGACTTGTGCCGCCTAATGCTAATCTTGACTTTGCCGTCGAGTGACTATTGAAAGGGCTTCCGATCATCCCTGAACCGCTGATTGTTTGCGATTCGGATGTTCACACCGTCAACACTAATAAAGAGAATGGTTCTTGTTAATCAGGGATATTGGAGAAAAGATCAAGTTTGCCGATGTCAGAGTTGAAGCATTCTAGCCGTTTGCCCAGTATTTTCCAAGGGAGGAACCATATTTTGAACAAACGTTCAATCCTGAAGAGTAGGTTTTCAGAACTAACACAAGACTCAGTTTCTTAAGAACAGTAATTAGAGTTATACTCTCCAAGTTAACGAAGAGACAACCGCACTGAACTACATTATTGAAAAAAATCTGCGAATTCCTTCTCAGGGGTTGCTCATTCACCATGGAGCATTTTGACTCACTCCAATGGATTCAGGGTCCAAAATTTAGTGGAAAATTATTCCCTACACCCCTAGGTACCAGAAATCTCGAAGATACTTTCAAAATGGGTAGATAGATAAACATTTTGAACCGTAACCTCTTCGGGTGGGTGCCAATCGTTCTGGGACCCATTTCATTAGATTCAGCGTCTAAAAGTTAGTGGAAAATTATACACCACACGCCTAGATTGCCAAAAATCTTGAAAATCCATTTTTTTAATAACATATTTTTGGCGATCCAGGCGTGTGGTGTATAATTTTCCACTAACTTTTAGACGCTGAATCTAATGAAATGGGTCCCAGAACGATTGGCACCCTCTGTATGCGATTATGGGGCAAAATGGGTGCCTAGCCACCCATTTCGAATATGTATTTTCGAGATTTTTGGTACCTAGGCGTGTGGGGTATCATTTTCCACTAAATTTTGGACCCTGAATTGATTAGAATGAGTCCGGGACCCGCCACATCCACTGTTTCCCCCATTTTCCTCATGTTGAAGAAATGAGTCCCCATGCGCCTGGTCCGAGTAATAACCAATCCCTGTGTATGAATTTGCAGCGTTTTTTGAATTTAGGCTTTTTGAAACGCGGAATCAGACAGGTTGTTTTTTTGCATGAATACATAGGTTGATTATTCAAGGATCAACCAAAATACAGTGAATTCCTTCTCAATGTTTGAGAGTGCAAGAGTATGAGGAAAAACTCATGTATAATCGATTCAGCGTCCCAAATTTAGTGGAAAATGACATCCCAAACGCTTACTTTTAAGTTGTCCTAGTTCCATAACCTCAATTTGAAAATTAGTAATAAGTGGATATGGGGATGGGGGTGGTTTTGACCCATATCCATCTCTGGAGGGCGCCAATCGGTCCAAGACCCATCTGATTGTTATAGTTCAAAATTTAGGGCAAAATGATACTCTGGAAACAACACAAAACCTCCAAAATTGAGCCCGATTGGCCGAACGTCGGGTAGGGTAGGGGTAGAAATTAAAAAAAAAAGTATATTCGGTATTCGGGAGGTATTTTCAGCATTCAAGATTACGTATACTGATTCTAATACTCGTAGAAGCTCCTGCCAAGCCCTTTTCTCTCATGAATCTTGAAAAAATATTTAGTTTGAGTACTAACACTAACCTTTTATCTGGAAAAGTATGGAAATGTGCCCTCCTTGGCACACATGCGCCTGTTTGCTCGACAGGAAAAGACAAGAGAGGCAAACAGAGAGCCCTCGAACCAAACGAGCCATTGACAATCCCGCTCGGATCTGCACTCGCATCCCCCTCGTTACAACTAATACAAAGCAAATAACGGGTTATCCTTGGCACCCATCTGCTTCTTCAACCCTTCGCCAATACGCAAATTGTATTTCTGAGGGGCAATTGTGCGTAGATGTGAGCGTAAATTGTTGAATTTGAAGATTTGGGGGGTCGAAGGATGTCAATGTCTCATCGCAACTACACACGAAAGCGCATTTCAAAATTCAAAACCATGTTTTGGATGGTACGGGACGTCGAAGGTTGATGGCACCAAAAGCGAGCAATAGGACAACATGATGTGTTATTCGAAATATGGATTTTCGAGATTTTCGGCGGTTTAGGCGTGTGGGGTATCGTTTCCCACTGATTTTTGGACGCTGAATCGATTTGAATGGGGACACGCCACAACCACTACTTCCCCCATTTTTCCCATGTTCGATATTTTCGGTGATTTAGGCGTGGGGGGTATCGTTTTCCACCAATTTCGTTCAATTCAATCGATTGGAATGAGTCTCCATTCTCCTAATCTGAGGAGAGAATAACCCGGGATAAAACTGAGTCATTTATTCAGCAAAACAGTCGAATAGAAGCAATATAGTGAATGAATGGTCATGAAGATTATCTTCTAAAAATTGAGAATATAGGTGACTTAGTTGTTGACCTTGCCGCGATTCCCTCTTGTACCCTTTCTTCAGGTTACTACCTAGCTGAGGAAAAGTCACCCCCACAGAAGGGGTGTCTCATACATACACAGGGTATATCAGGATGATTAGTTGCATATAAAAATATCTCATGCCCTTTCTTCATTTCAGTGATCAGGTTTTGCAATCGTGTTACTGTACGCTATTTGAATTTTGCCAAAAACGCGACCATGATCATTAGAAACGGGATACAAAATTTTATTAGTGCAGCCAGTGTTGACGTGTCAGAGGCGTGTGGATACAAATTAGGTATTTTGGGGTTTTTATCCCCAATTGGATACAGATTGTTTCAGTTCTATTGTGATAATAACCTTTTACTTAGAAGAAAATCTGATGATGACAAAAATAACGTCCGACGGTTTGACAAATTGCAAAATTTTTCATAACATTCGAAAAGATGGAGTTATGTTTATAGTTAATAGGCTGGGTACTTCTTTGATAGGTTACCAAGCACTAACAGCTTAGAATATGTTAATGCTAAATTTTTTAGAAACAGAATTCTTTCACTACTAACCAGAAAAATTCGGGAAGAAATGGGCAATAATCGGCGACGCTCTAATATGTTTCGAAATTTTTAACGGTCATGTCGAATAGGTTTCAAAATTTTCACTTTCCGAACTGATTTTTGATGCGGCAGACCCGGGTTATTCTATTTCCTGTGATAGAATTTGCGGCGTTTTGGAATAAATTGGTTGGTTCCCATTTTGGTAGGTTATTTATTGAATAATTTACCTGTTTTCTTGCAAGAAGTCAATCTCTCCGATTCTGCACAAAAAATTTTTCTGGGCATTTTAGGGTGCCTAGATCAAAATAAGCAAATGTCCGTTCGCCGTCCACGCCGACTTTGGTAGTCGAAAATTTTCTAAAAATCTGAAATTTGAGTTTAGGATCTGTTCTCGGCTTTAGTTGGTCCTTGAAACTATTCTGCCCGATCGGACCAAATTTATGGGGAGTAGGGATCAAAATGTGTGTTTCGAAAAATGGTTTTCGAGATTTTTGGCAATCTAGGCGTGTGGGGTATTGTTTTCGACTAAATTTTGGACGTTGATCCCAATTAGATGGGTATCGGGATGATCGGCACTCACCGGAAGAGGTTATGAGTCAATATGGATATGTATCTACCCCTTTCGATTGTGTGTTTTCGAGATTTCTGACACCTATTCGTGTGGGGTATCATTTTTCCACTAAATTTCGGTCTCTGGATTGATCAAAATGGGCCTGGGACACCCTACATCCATTTTTTTTAACCCATTTTCGATATTTTCGACGATTTCTGTGTGTGGGGTATTGTTTTCCACCAATTTTTGGACGCTGTATCGATTGGAATGAGTCTCCATGCACCTGGTCCGAGGAATAACCAACCACTAAGGATGAATACACAGCGTTTTTACCTATAGACACCGCCAGTGGGCACCTATCAGTAGTATCTCAATTGATTCAATGCCCAAAATTTAGTAGAAATTGCTTTCCCTGTTCCCTGTCCATATACTCCTAAAACTTGAGCCAATCGATCTGTAAACTTGGAAACCATGTGGGGAAGACGTAAGGAGATCTCTGACCAAGACCTCACATGTTTAGATAATTTTCCCCTATTGAAAACGGCTTGGTATGTCGCATACCACCATGAAACGAATACTGGAACATTTTGGGGCCGATCAGTCCGAGGGTGAGGTTCAACCAAAACAAGACCAAAATTTGAAATTTTAGGGTCCTAAAACGAGTACGCAGATGATTGAAACGAGTGAGTATAAGACTCATTTACGATCGCTGATAAGTTCACATACGAGGGAAAACAAATATTTACGATGCCCATGTGAATCGATGGACAAATTGTCAACTCCACCGTAAATGTTGATCGTCAAAAAAATGTTTTCGAACGCGTTGCAATATGCGAACACCTTTTTACGACGCTTTTCACAACAAAGGCGAAAAATATGAAGCCCGTCGCCACAGGGCCATATCGTTAGCACTCGTAAACTCCAGGCCTCACGTGTAAAGTTCAGCCTCAATCACTCCCACACGGTACATAACAAACTGATATGCTTTTACAACGGGCACTGATACATCGTTATGCATTCGATATAGTGGACAAAGGTTGAGTTTATTCGCGATTTCACGACTTTCCGAACGACCTGAGATTTTCAATGCGTTTATCATCGATAGGATAGGGTCAGCTAAAACGAAGGGGTCGATACAAAGAAGTGTGGAGAAATTGTACTAACACGATATGTATTTATAAAACGCTGGAAATTCATTTACACGGGTTGGTTATTCCTCGGACCAGGCGCATGGAGACTCATTTCTTCAACATGGGGGAAACAGTGGGTGTGGGGGGTCCCAGACTCATGCCAATCGATTCTGGGTCCAAAATTTAGTGGAAAATGATACCCTACACGCCTAGGTACCAGAGATTTCGGAAACACATTTGAAATGGGTAGCTAGGCACCCATTTTGCCACATAACCTCATCCCAGGGGTGCCAATCGTTCCGAGACCCCATTTCTGGCGACCAAGGCGTGCAGGGTGTCGTTTTCGATTAAATTTTGGACGCTGAATCCAATAAAACGAGCCCCAGAATGATTGGAGCCCACTGGAAGAGGTAATGGGTCAAAATTGGTATCTACTCACCCATTTCAAATGTGTGTTTTAGAGATTTCTGTTACCTAGGCGTGTGGGGTATCATTTTCTACCAAATTTTGGACCCTGAATTGATTGGAATTGGTTCATGCTCCTGATCCGAGGAATAACCAACCCCTGCGAAGGAATTTGTGGCGCTTTTGGTCAGGGACCCCCATTTGGCTCAATTTAGTCCTAAAAACTCTTCCATTCGGCCATAATTGCGGGAGGACACGGGTGATAATATATGTTTTGAAACTCAATTCCAAATACATTGAGGGAATTAAGATGACGAGGTATCATTTTCGACTACATTTTGGACGCTGAATCGGCCCCGAACCGAACTGTCACCAAAGCATCCCTTGTTCTGTGAAGAATCTTTATAATGCCACTGTCATAATTCGTCCACAACGGATAAAATTGTCGAGATTTTTTAAACTAATTTTTCTTGAAATTACAGTATTGAAACTGCCTGAACGATTTAGGATTTCGTGAGACCAAAGAGAAGAAACTCAGGATAACATAAGTAGAATAAAGTAATTTCCAGCGACAATTTTGTGCAATAAACTGTTTTTTGTGTTTATGGGTAAGCGGTAAACGATACATAAATTCTATTAATTTTCCGGTAGCCCAATTTATACTCGCATCTATTGAGAAGTCAACCTTGAATTCCTCATGTTCCTACCGAATCACATAACATATTACATACATACGACCCTTTGAGGTCCTACCCCTAATGGACTGTATTCATCAATAGGAAAAACTGGAGCGAGGCTTCATTCTACAAACATTCCATTACTCATTTTCAGCTCTCATTTCTCATTATGAATCCCATTATTGAAATAATTCAGTCGACTGAGAGGTTAATTGACGTGCAAGGGCAGCGAGGCCGGAAATCCATCCAATCGAATCTTTTTCCGCCCATTGCTCTTCTCGAACTTTTCGGAAATGAGAAAATGGCAATCTTCGGAAAAAAGGAAAAACTCTACGGAGGAAAGAAAAAAAGTGTAATTAATTAGAACGATTTGGTATACAAAACGAAAACGTCGAACGTTTAATTAGAAAACTTTGTTAATGATTAGTGAGACAATCAAATAGGCAGGTTGGAGTTCTATATTAGTCGGAGCTGAAAAGAGAAACTCGCGTTTTTGTTGTTTACAATGGAATAATTGTTTGGAGAGTCTTTTGAAACGGAATCTAAATGATTGGCGCCCGTCGATTTTGCAAATATCCGCACATTTTTCGATCCTCCAGTTAATTTGCTGGCAATATTCAACAAGAGCTTTCTATTTATAAGGTATTCACCCGAATTTTGACCCATTTACGGTATTTTCTCTTGAATTAAGTCCGGATATTAGGATGTTTAAATAAGAAAACACAGTTTGCACTGCGTTGGGAAGGGGAGGAAACTGTACTGTAAACTGTGTTTTGATAATTAATAAAATTATTTCTATAAAATTTGACTGTACGAAACATTTCCCATGTTTAACTAATGGATTGGATTGGATCCCGGGACCCGCCTCATTGGATTCAGCCTCCAAAATTTAGTCGAAAATAAAACCCCACATTGATGGCCAAAATCGAGACTTCATCAAAAACTCTGCAAAACACGGGTTTGTTATTCCTCGGACCAGGCGCATGGAGACTCATTTCTTCAACATGGGAAAAATGGGGGAAACAGTGGGTGTGGCCGGTCTCTGACCAATTCCAATCGATTCAGCGTCCAAAATTTAGTGGAAAATGATACCCCACACGCCTAGGTACCAGAAACCTCGAAAACCCACTAAAAATGGGTAGATAAATACCTATTTTGACCCATTACCACATCCAGAGGGCACCAATCGTTCTAGGGGCCCTTTTCATTGGATTCAGCGTCCAGAATTTAGTGGAAAACGATACCCCACACACCTAGGTTCCAAAAAATCTCAAAAATCCATTTTCCATAATACACATTTTGACCCCTACCCCACCCAATTTTGGTCCGATCGGATTGAGACGTTTCGAGGACCAACCAGAGCCATGAACGGACCCTTGACCAAAACTTCAGATTTTTAGGAAAATTTCCACTACCAAAGTCGGCATGGACATTTGCTAATTTTGATCCACCATAGACACCTTGAAACGTCCAGAAAAAAATGGTTTGGCTTGTTCGTCTCACCTGAAACTAGTTCAATTTGGCTGAGAATCTGATTATTCCTCATCAGTTTTAACATATTTTGGTAGGGAAGGTTTCAATTTCGGCGACTTTGCACAATTGCACAGACGTACCCTGTGCCATTCCGAGACGTCCAACAGATTTAGTAGGTGAACGTGGTCCTTGTCTCTATTATTATGTCCGGGGACGATGGCAGGTCTGTCATCCATTTCCATTCTGATTTGGACCATGCTCTCATGAGACGTGCAAGCCCTTCAAACCAGCCGCGGAGAGAAACTCATTAAAAATTGCTTTTGAGTCGAACGTAACCCGAAAATCGTTCCAAACTAGGGGTGGCTCCGAACCATCAATCACCTTTTATATTTGCTCGGCAATTTATTGAAGCGGGATGATTCCCCTAGCGAGAGATTCGTATGGAAAAGATTGCCTTATCATTAGTACTGAACGCCTCTTGGAGGGAAAACGATGCTTCCAACATTCATTAAAACCTCTCCAGGAAAACGCTCATCATAACCTGAAAACACCACTTCGGACGGGAGTCTTTCGGCAAGATTGATGGCGTAAAACCGAGGGAGAGTCGGGTCCTTGTTTTGCCAGAAGTGGCCTCGCAATATTGCCTTCGCCACTTGCTGGAGAATGGATGGTGTATTGGTGGCAGAGTGGATGGACCGCCTGGCCACTGCTCAGGACGTTATTGCCGTCCGTTTTTGCTCCCGCTTAATTGAGTCAATGAGGTTTCCGCTAACGAACCACGTCGGGGCGCTTTTGTTTTTTACCGTGCTTGGAAATCATGTTGATGAGCTTTATGGGCAGATGGCGGAACTGTCAAACCATTCAGGAAGTAAGGGCCATTTTTCATACTCGTTCTAACCCATGGTGGCCTCGATTGGTGGCGATCGTGCTGAAAATAATTGGTCACTACTAGAGTCGGACGCGGGTATGGGTGTTTTTCGGCGATATAGGCGAGCAGGGTATCATTTTCCGCTAAATTTTGGACGCTGAATCCGATGCGACGGTTCCCGGGACGATTCGCGCTTACCGGAAAGGGTTATGGGTCAAAATGAGTATCAATCTACCTATTTTGAATGTGCGTGTTTGATATATCTGGTACCTAGGCGTGTGGGGTATCATTTTCCACTAAATGTTGGACGCTGGATCCAATGAAATGAGTCTGGGTACGATTGGCGCCCTCTGGTTGAGGTTATGGGTCAAAATGGGCTCCTATTTACCCGTTTTGAATGTGTGTTTTCGAGATTTCTGGTACCTAGGCGTGTGGGGTATCATTTTCCACTAAATGTTGGACGCTGGATCCAATGAAATTAGTCCCGAAACGATTGGTGCCCTCTGGATGAGGCTATGGGTCAAAATGGGTGCCTATTTACCCATTTTGAATGTGTGTTTTCGAGATTTCTGGTACCTAGGCGTGTGCGGTATCATTTTCCACTAAACTTTGGACGCTGAATCCAATGAAATGAGTCCGGGAACGATTGGTGCCTCTGGATGAGGCTATGGGTCAAAATGGGTGCCTATTTACCCATTTTGAATGTGTTTTTTCGAGATTTCTGGTACCTATGCGTGTGGGGTATCATTTTCCACTAAATTTTGGACCCTGAATCGATTGGAATGGGTACGGGACCCGCCACACTCACTGTTTCCCCCATTTTCGCCATTTTGAGGAAATGAGTATCCATGCGCCTTGTCCAAGGAATAACCTATGTGAGTGAATTTGCAGCGTTTTGGAATAATACAAGTGCAGTTTTGCGGTAAATTAATTTTACACCTACGTGAAAACTGCATTGAAGAAAGGCAAATCGCTCATGCTCTATTTACCTGCTTAACTTTCATATTCGTATTCATGAGCCATTTTCACGCATTGCAACCCTGAGAAGTAGGTCTCAGTAGCCGATTCTCCAATGCTTGTGTTTTCGAACTAGGGAAGAGAATCGATTTGCAATTTCTTCTTTTAATGTTTCTTCTTGACTCCCGTCTCGGCAATTTCCTGACCAATGCACTTTCCCTCGTTTCTTTCATGTCGTGGAAGTAGGTGGACAAAAGGAAAACTCTAATCTCTCGTGGAGCGAGGTTGCTCTCCGCTGTGGACAAGATAGGTATTTTCCATTGGATTTCTTTCGTGGAAGTTGCATGATGTCACTCTTTCTACTGAAAGGAAAAAAAAGAGGTCTTTTATTTGGATTGGAAACGAGTAATTGGATCTATTCAATCGAACAACCAATATTTTCCTTACGACGCACGCAGTCAGTCAAATTACGAACAGGAATTGATCTTCTTCTTTCATTAAAAAGCTGATCGAGTCTTCTTAGAAAACAACTTTTCCAAAGATTCCTAGCTTAACTTTGCTTCACTTTCTACTTTTTCTACTTGCGTTGTCGCCAATTGAATACTGTGTTAATATTGTACGTGAATAGGTACTGAAACAGTAGGTGATAAGGTACATCTTAAATGTCAGCGGTTAGGAGATCCGCTAATCACGCTATAAATCACTTTAATAGCCTTAGTACGTTTCAATTTAATCAACTACATATCTAATTACGTGACTATCTAATGAACTAGAGCTGTTGGAATTATGGTCAGCAAATTAATGATCCTTTAATTTGCATGCTTTACAAGGCGTTTCTATCATCAGGTAGCGAATTGAAAAATGTTGAACTCGCAAGGAAGGTAGGTACCCATTTTGACCCATAGCCTCATCCAGATCGTTCTCGGACTCATTTCATTGGATTCAGCGTCCAGAATTTAGTGGAAAATGATACCCCACACAACTAAATCGCCAAAATTCTCGAAAATCCATTTTTCGAAAACACATTTTGACTCCTAACACTTCTAAATTTGGTCCAATCGGGCTAAAAAGTTTAGAGGACCAACTAAAGTAGGAAAGGGACCCCTGACCAAAATTCCAGATTTTTAGAAATTTTTCTACTACCAAAAATGGCGCGGACGACAGACGGACATTGGGATTTTTGAATGATTTGCCCCGAAATTTGGTTTTGGACCTATTGGCATCCACCGTGTTAGGTTTTGTAGTTACCTACCTATTTTGAAAATGGTTTTTCTAGAATTTTGGGTAGCTAGGCGTGTGGGCGTATCATTTTCCACTAAATTTTGGACCCTGAATCGATTGGAATGGGCCCGGGAAGCTCCACACCTCCGGTTTCCCCTATAATCTGGCTCCATGAAAAATTTGAAGCGTTTTTAAAATTTCAAATAAGGGAAGAAGGCTGCCGCAGGCTTGCTAACTTGTAGCAAAATTGAAACAAATGATGTTGCTGTGTGATATCCGCGGATATCCGTTGTATTTGTCCGAGATGGTCGCCCATATGGACCCTAAACCCAAATCCGATGATTATCCTGTGGGAAAGCAGAAGAGCGCGAAGAAGATTCGATCAAATCCTATCGAATTAGCAATTCCATTTCCCAACCTCTTCAATTTAGGGGTGAAATGCAGCCGCGTATGTCAGCCGCTAACTCGCTCATCGCAAATTCCCATCCTCTTCAAGTGGGAGCATTGAGCTTCGAGATCGTTCTATCCCTATTTCCGATGCTAATGAAGCCCATCCACCAAATAGGCGTCTCAACAATGTACGTACACACCTTCCGAAGGACGACAACGCGAATTATTTCCCTTATGCGGTTTATATTTTAACGTAGGATAGTTTTAATGGGGGCCTATGTGGTTGGCAAATTCGTTGATGGGGGTTGGTTATTCTTCGGACCACTCAAATCGATTCAGTGTCCAAAATTTTGTGGAAAATGATACCCCACACGTCGAAATTTCGATAGATAATGTTTTTTCCATATATTGTGACTTCCACCCCCACCCTGAAGTTGGTCCTATCGGGCTGAAAAGTTTTGAGGACCAACTAGAGCCGGAAATAGACGGACATTTGCTCATTTTGATCTAGGCATGGAGAGGAAGATGTCAGATGATTCTACCTGAAGAACGAGTGCCAAACTGCTCTTAATAAAAAGATTTTGTTCGGCCCCAGGCCTCCCTGTAAGATCGGAAGATGCGAAGAAGCAGCCAGTTCAAATTACCCGCTGTTTGAGTGGACCAGGGTAGGTCACGACATCAGCGCTCGCTCGTTCTGTGAACTAAGGGGGTAACCGTGGGTTGGAACTGAAGAACTTTAAACAGTTGATTGAACTTTTAATAACTGATCGAACAGATGTAAACGGATACCGATTGTTATGAACAGCGATACGAATATACGAAATTGAGAGGTTTCCTTGACGGCGCACGGTTACCCCTTAGTTCACAGAACGAGCGAGCGCTGATGTCGTGACCTACCCTGGTCGACCCAAACGGCGGGTAATTTGAACTGGCTGCTCCTTGGCATCTTCCAATCTTATAGGGAGGCCTGGGGCCAAACAGATATATTCGCTCACTAGCCAGAATATCGCCATGCATGCCTGCAGAATTGTATCAAAGTTACCTAATCAGAGGGCGTTTATTATAGAAATCGCTTTTGCTTGTGTCAGCGTTCCACATTGTAGATCAGAGTAAACTCGGTCAACGTTTTTGGTCACTGAAAATTCTTTCACAATTATTCCACGGTTATTCCTTGGAGCAGGATTACGGGATGAAAAGTGAGTGTGGAGTGTTTCAGACTCATCTTAATCGATTCAGGGTCTAAAATTTAGTGGAAAATGATACCCCACAAGCCTAGGTGTCCGAAATCTTGAAAATCAAAATTTCCAAATAGGTAGGTAGGTACAGAAACAGAGTATATTACCAAAAATGAGTATTCTGAAAATGGATTTTCAATAGTTGTTGGCGATCTAGGCGTGTGGGGTATTATTTCTACTAAATGTTAGATGCTGAATCCATTGAGACGAGAATTAGCAAATGTCTGTCCGCCGTACGTTGTTTTTGGTAGTAGAAAATTTTCCAAAAATCTGAAATGTTGATCAGGGACTCGTTTCTGGGTCTAGTTTGTCCTCAAAACTTTTCAGCCCGATAGGACCATATTAGGGGAGAGTAACGGTCAAAATGTGTTTTTCGAAAAATGGATATTCAATGATTTTCGGCGATCTAGGCGTTTAGGGAATCATTTTCGACTAAATTTTAGATGCTGAATTTAATGAAATGGGTCCCGGAATGATTGGTGGATTTATCTACTCATTTTGAAAATGTGTTTTCGAGATTTCTGGTCCCTAGGCGTGTGGGGTATCATTTTCCACTAAATTTCGGACTCCGAATCGATTGGAATGAGTCCCGTACACTCTACACTCACTATTTTAAAGGAATAACCTGTGGAGAAACCTGCAGAGTTTCATATCTTAGTTAATACTAATTTCCATACCCCCCAAAATAATTTGGTAGGAGAGTATCAGAGAAACTTTCCCAAATGTTTTTGGCCAGCAAATTGAATCAGAACATGTTTGAGCAGCGTCCTGGTGTCACAGTGTTGGCGCTTGGCCACTTTTTCTGCCTCGTAGGATACCTCCATTATTTTCTCTTACAAGTATATATGGCCTGATTAACATATTTTCCCCCCATTTCGTCCCAGATAGGCCTCGACACGCTCCTTTATGGCTGTATTCTTAACTAAATTGTCTTACTCAGCGAATTTGCGTGGAAAAAACGTAATTAACAACGAAATTTTTATGAAAAACTCGTTTTAATTTCTCACGGTATAGTTTTCTCATCGAAACGAGATGAACTCGGCATAAGTCGAGCCTATACCGTCGTGAGATCTTTTCAAATCCTCTCAGCCTTTTCCACTTTGGGGCGAGGTCTTTTGTGGAAGGACGTCCCATTCCTACTATACTACCCCGTTGAGGATAATTCTGAACAAAAGAATTTAATCAAGACCCCACTCGGGCTCAAACTGCCTTGGTCTTATCTTGCCTCGAGGATCGGAGAACATCTCAGAGATTATGTTGAGGAATAACGTTTAAGGAAGGAGATTATCCACCCACCGTTCCTTCCTCAGGGATGCTTCAAATAGTTTAAGCTTGTTCCCCTCCTATCCGCTCTTGTTCTTTGATGCTTCGACCCAGAATGTCGGATGTTTTGACCAGAACTCCGATGTACCTGCGGCATCCATATTTGACTTAATAATATTTTCACTCACTGAGGAATGCATGGGAATTCAATTCCTCTGTGGGAGACATTTCGGCTATGGACTTAGGAAACCGTTATCTGACAGATATGTCTTATACATTGTTATACAGTAGTAGGCAGTAATAGAGATTGATTGTCAAAATGCAGCAAAAAAATAATTCTTCAATGGTTGATTGTTCCTTAGAGCAAGATAACGGAGATAAGAGTGAGTGTAGAGTATTCCGGATTCATTCCAATAAATTCAGGAACTAACATTTAATGGAAAATAATATTTAAAATTCTCAAGTTCTCAAGAAACGCTGCAAACTTCTTCACAGGAGTTGGTTATTCCTCGGATCGGGGGCATGGAGGCTCACCCCAATCGATTCTGCGTCCAATATTTAGAGGAAAATGATACCCCACACGCCTTGGTACCAGAAATCTCGAAAAAACATATTCAAAATAAGTAGATAAATACCCATTTTGACCCATAAACTCATCCAGAGGGCGCCAATCGTCCCGAGGCTCTTCATTGGATTCAGCGTCCAAAATTCTGTGGAAAATGATACCCCACTCGCCTAGATCGACAAAAATCTCGAATATCCATTTTTCAAAAAACACATTTTGTCAGGCACAGTGGTCCGAACGGGCTGAAAAGTTGAAAAGGACCAACTAGAACAGGATTTTCAGATTTTTAGAAAATTTGCAACTATCAAAATCAGCGTCGACGGCGTACGGCGGATCTTGAATGGTCAAGGATCAAAAGATAATGATTTGATATTTGAATTTCAAGAGTTTCAGAGAACCCATTGCTACCCCATACCCTTCCTAAATGTTGGCTAATTGAGCTGAATACGTTTCAAGGACCGACTAGTTCCGGGATGAGGTCCTTGATCCAAATGTTAGATTTTTAGAAAATTTTCTACGATCAAAAACGGTGGATAACGTTGTAGAAAATTGTCTAAAAATCAGATATTTTGATGAACCAACCGTTGTGGAATATTTTTCAGCGTTTTTAGGTACCTTGGAATCACAAATATTTCCTAATGACTTTGTGATACATTCCAGCGCGTCGTAGTATCTTACTAAATTGGCGTTCATGGTCGCGTGAGTCCCGCTTGGCTCGCAATGTATCGTGAGGATTGAACCTAATCCCAGAGGTCGCAGTCGCTACACGAAACAGGATCGCTCAAGGGCGATACCCCCCCCCCTTCCCCCCATGTGCAGAACGTCCATTTCAAGACCAAGCGAGGACGTCAAAGCTCCAAGCTCCAGCCACAGCCTCGGTCTCAGGATGGCCCACATACCAGTTTTCCAGCTCTCTCCTGACCTCTTTCAATTCACTCTCGATCTTCTTCGGCTCGGGTGAAAGCAGGGTCAAATGCATCTGAGGGAAACAGTGGTGCCATCTAGCGGCCCACGCGGGCGTACGTTTCGCTAAATTCATTTCGTTCTCTCCTTTACATTTTGCTTCTTGTACGTTCCACTTTTCGATTCTTAATCTAATTCCATTCTTGATGAATGAATAAGAGCTCTCTCTTCTATATCGTGTGTCTATTTTTGACTCAGGTCAATTAGGTGGTTACTTTAAAGGAATCAGGCCTGAGAAGTCCACATGGAGCTTGTTGCACATCGAATCTGTGTATTGCAGGGGAAGGTTACTACTCAACAAAACGCGGGTTGGTTATTCCTCGGACCAGGCTCATGGAGACTCATTCCATCAACATGGGGAAAATGGGGAAAACAGTGGGTGTGGCGGGTCCCATTCCAATCGATTCAGGCTCCAAAATTTAGTGAAAAATGATACCCCACACGCCTAGGTACCAGAAATATTGAAAACACATATTCTAAATAAGTGGATAAGTACCCATTTTGACCCATAATCTCATCCAGAGGGCGCCAATCGTTCCGCGACCCATTTCTTTGAATTCAGCGTCCAAAATTTAGTGGAAAATGATACCCCACACGCCTAGGTACCAGAAATGTGAAAACACACATTCGAAATGGGTAGGTAGACACCCATTTTGACCCCTACCCCGCCCAAATTTGGTCCGATTGGGTTGAAAAGTCCAAATCCGGAAACAGACCCCGGACCCAAATTTCAGATTTTTAGGAATTTTTCTACTACCAAAAACGCCACGGACGGTGGACGGCTTACAGCGTACAGCGGACAAACATTTGCCTTTTTTGATCTAGACATCTTGAAACACCCAGAATAAAATTTTGGGCTGAATTGGAGAGGTTGTCTTTATTCATGAAAACATACTTAAGTTGATAATTCAAGGAATTACCATCCAAAATAGAGAACAGTGTTGCCTAAAGAACCTACTGAGCAGCACGCTCTAGCGGTGACTTAGTGGTACATCTCCATCAATAGACTTCCTCACATGATAACACTGATAACAGTCATGCGCCAAACCCTAAGTTCCCATGTTTTCTAAAAACCTCGAATGTTAGCCCAGTTAAATGTGTACAGCCTTGGTAGAACAGTTAGGTAGTCCAAATAGGGTCACACACGTATAAAAGAAAGTATGATGCCAGTGGTTACCCAGTTAGGTTAGACGACCACTAATATATTTTGAGTCGCTGCCTGGCGGAGGAGAAGCAAATTAAAGCCGCTTAGGAAAAAACGACGTACTGTGTCAGCTTGAGAACTACAAGACCAGGCTAACTGATACCTTCGAGAAGCCCGATTTGTATTGAAATAATAGCCAATCATCCCTCTCAGACAGCGCACAGATTGCCCACTTCGGATATCGCTTCAGAGTTTTGGTAGTACAAAATATTCTAAAAATCTGAGATTTCGGTCAGGGACTCGTTTCTGGCTCTAGTTGTTCCTCGAAAATTTTCAGCTCGATCGGACCAAATTTGGACGGGGTAGGGGTCAAAATGAGTTTCGAAAAATGGATTTTCGAGATTTCTGGTACCTAGGAGTGTGTAGGGTACTATTTTCGACTAAATTTTGGACGCTGAATCCAATGAAACGGGTCCCGGAACGATTGGCACCCACTGGATGAGGTTATGGGTTAAAATGGGCACCTTTTTACCCAATTCGGATGTGTGTTTTCGAGATTTCTGGTACCTAGGCGTGTGGGGTATCATTTTCCACTAAATTTTGGACCCTGAATCGATTGGAACGGGTCCGGGACCCGCCACACCCACTGTTTTCCCCATTTTCCCCACATTGAAGAAATGAGTGTCCATGCACCTGGTCCGAGGAATTTCACCCGTGTGAATGAATTTGCAGCGTTTTATCTCTTGATTTTAATTTGATTTTGAAGGGATTTATTTTGGTTGGTTGTTCCTCGAATAATTAATGTATGTGATCTTGCCTAAGGTCAAGTGGTCAATCTCTCCGATTGGTCCCAAAAATCGACTATATATGTATCATAGTTAGAAAAACAAACAAAATGTTCGTCAGCCAATCACGCCATATTTGGAAGTAGAATTTTTTTCAAATCTGAATTTTGGGTCATGTACCTGATTTTGGCTTGAGATGGGACTCAAAACTGTTCTGCCTGATGGAGCCCAATTTTGGAAGAGTAGGGGTAATTACGTCTTTTTTGAAACACGATTTTTGGAATGTTCTGGGAACTAGGCACGTGGGTTCTATTTTCCTCTAAATTTTGGACGCTGATTCTAATGAGACTGGTTTTGGACCGACTGGTGCCCACAGGAGGCGGTGACGGGTCAAAATGAGTACCTACCTACCTGTTTCATAATGATTTATCAAGATTTTCGGCTACCTAGGCTATTTAAGTAACATTTTTCACAAAAATTTTGTATGCTGAATCGATTGGGATGTGTCCGTGACACCCACAATCACCATTTTCCCGTTTGCTGAGCAGTAACTAACCTCGATAATGTAACGGGGCGGCAGATTCCAAGCGCCCCGTCAAGAAACTTCGGCGGCGGGGTACGGATCGACCCCTCTCCTCTCCAAGCGCCTGACCCAGCTGGGCGAAAGGCGTGTCCTCATTGGATTGGTTGGGCGATGGGCGGCGCGAGACACCCAGGGAGGAGTAGGAGGGGAAGGCGACTTGACGAGCGGACTGGGGAAAGGAACATCAGTCAGTCGTGTACGAACTCAAGTGAAGGAAAGTTGGGATCTCCGAAACGAGGTTGGCCCCCCCTGCTCGCCATAATCTCGAGAGGACGAGGCGAGGCAGGGGCGGGGCGGAACAACCTGTTTCGGGGCGGAACAACCGGAGCGGAACAACCCCAGCGAAACAACCTGTTTCGGGGCGGAACATCGAAGCGGAACAACCGACGCGAAGCAAATCAACCCCTTGTGAAGCCGGTGTTGTGAAAGTGACCTGAGGGAACAAGTGTATCGTGGTTCCTTCAGGGTGAGAACTCGGGAATTGGGAGATCAGCCAATTCCTCTCCCGTAACAGTGGGCCCTTATACGAACTGAAAATCCCCCGTCGGACCCGAGTGTTGATCCGTTCGCGCCCGATTCGACGGCCAATAGTCCAGGTTTCCCACGCACCGCCAGTCGTCGGACCTCCGTCGGAAAGAGCCTCGCCTCCTCCGGCCTGGACGGCGTTCCCCTGACCGAAGCCGAGCAGCGAAGAGAACATCACCCTGTTGTCTCCATCCGAAGGAGTTGGTACACGTAAGTGGCGAAATACCTCTATCTCGTGAAGAGAACATCACCCTGTGGTCTCCATCCCAAGAAGTTGGTGCACGTAAGTGGCGAAATAACTCTGTCTCGTACCCTCGCAACGCGAAAGTCGAACTATCTAAATCTGGCCCAAGCCCTGACGTTTAGTCACCAGAAAGCTGATCATAGAGTTGTAGATTGTGACCGTATTATTTAGCATTTTGTCTGTCGTAGGAAAAGTAAAAGGAATTAGGGGAGGACGCTAACAAATCACTTTCATTTTACCGTTCTGTTAAATCAAACATTCCTGAGCCTTCAGCTATCCCGTAAATTCATTGGCCCTCAGCCCTTCACTTTTGCCTACTCAATAATTAGATTACGTAATAGTCAATATCCTTCTCGGCCGAGACATTCCCTATTTTATAGTTCTGTCAATTTGCGTTCATTATAAGTCAATATTGAACCCTTGTCTTCTCAATCACGAAACCCCATTCCTCAGAGCTTGGTAAATTCAGGTGTACTTGGCGTCCATGACCGACCATTGCAGACATTCCGGACGGTAAGTGAAAGTCTTTAATCTCCCACTAATTATTCGCCTAGGTCTATTTTTGGATCCCTAGCCCGTTACGTGAAAACGACGGGTTACAATGATCTCACGAAAATCCACCATTCGTTTCGTTCTACTGAAAGAAAAGGATTGATGTGGTTTTGCAATGAACTCAACAAGTTCGGTCACTTAAATTGTTGCTCGGAAAAAGGGCGATCAAATTCCAAAGTTTTACTGTTGGACGGGGTTGCTCAGGATTGGCTTCTCCATTTTTCATATCGTGTTTGAATGTGAAGTATGAGGAGTGTTTAAGTAGTCTCGCTTGCCTCTCTCGAATCGATTTTGGTGCGTGGGTATTCGTTATGTTAGAATTGTTTCTCATAAATCCGATGTGTAGGGGTGAGTGGGCCTTATGAAACAATAAAAACAGCGACACTGGAACTGGAAAAAATATCTTTACGAGTTCCAAGGAGTTTTTTGGAGTTTCAACGACAACCAAAGCGAACTACGATGAAACTGAGCATTGGAAAAGAGGACAACATACTCGAAAAGAATTCACCGTAAATTTCCAAGTGTGTAGCCCATTTAAGTGTGCAATCGTATCAAAGTGGAACTGTCTCCGAGAAAGCTTCTGGTGGAGAACTGCCTTAGGTAAGGAATTTTATGACCTTTGTGAAATGACAGGCCAAGTATCGGATTTTAGTTGAAGGCGAGGTCGATCAGAAAAGTGTGCTTCGTCAGCAACAACCTGAGATACACATCGCCATTTCACTCCGAGTGCTTCTGACGTTGATGAGCTTCTGACGATAGTGGGGAAATGAGTTCAAGGGTGTGATCTCGAATAATATGGACGAAAACTGCTTTGAAATTTACAGAATAATGGTACTGTGTTCAATGAAAAATGTTATTATTACAAAAATATTAACTTGTCATATAACATTTATCAATCTAAATAACACGTTGTACGACTCCATTTTTGGGACTTATTGGAAACAAGGCCAATCGGAGAGGCTGACCTTTGATAGTACGGGGATCACGTATCACGGAATAATCAAACCAATAATGATTGGTTATTCTTTGGAGAAATATTAGGAGGAAAACAGTGAGTGTAAAGGCTCTGGACTCATTCCAATCGATTCAGCGTCCTAAATTTAGTTGAAAACGACACCCCACACGCCTAGGTACCAAAAATCTCGAAAACACATATTTAAAATGGGCAGATAGGTACCCATTTTGTCCCATAGCCTCTTCCAGAGGGCACCAATCGTTCCGGAACCCATTTCATTGGATTCAGCGTCCAAAATTTAGGGAAAATGATACCCCACACGCCTAGGTACCAGAAATCTCGAAAATTAATTTTTCGAAAAGCACATTTTGACCCCTACTCTCCCCGAATTTGGTCCAATTGGGACCAATTTATTTATAGAATAACCAACACATTTTTTTTTACTAATCTGAAATTTAGATCAGGGGTCTGTTACCGGCTTAACTCGGTCCTCGAAACTTTTCAGCCCGATTGGACCTAATTTGGGCAGAGTAGGGGTCAAAATGTGTTTTTCGAAAAATCAATTTTTTATATTTTCGGTGATCCAGGTGTGTAGGGTATCATTTTCCGCTAAATTTTGGACTCTGAATCCAATGAGACGGGTCCCGGAACGGTTGGTGCCCACCGGATGAGGTTATGGGTCAGAATGGGTATCTATGTAGCTATTTCGAATGTGGATTTTCGAGATTTCAGGTACCTAGGCGTGTGGGGTATCATTTTTCACCAAATGTTACACGCTAAATCGATTAGAATAAGTGCTGGATATTCCACAATCAGTGTTCCTCATAAATTTGCTCTAAATGAAGGAAGAATTTGCTGCGTTTTTTATTTGAAACTTTCAGGCAATCTACTGAAAGCAGACTGTAATTCGCTTTCTGAACCAGGCGTGACTGGCAATATTTCTAATTCGTTGACTGACTCGATTCTCGGCCATCGATGCAGACCATGAAACAGTTTCCTATTCACAGTATAATCACATAAAAAGTGGACCGTCCTGATTGTCTTTGTAATGAAGGAATAGGCGATGTGGAACAGAAAAATTGCCACGGCAACCCTCGCAGAATGCCGCCCAGAAACGGTATCTCCCGGTTCAAGGTGTGAGGTCAAGGCAATCATTAGCATTCCGACTCCAGATCTTTCCCTCGACTCTCATTCAAACCCGTTTCCATTTTGAAGCTCTCCCTTCTGAGATTTAGCCTTTATTCAGTTATTGAATTACTAAGGAGCTCAAGGGAGATCGTTTCTCAATTTAGACGGTTCTTTTAGGGGTATGATCTCGATAGAGAGTTCCTAATTAGGTGTATCATTGAATTTTGGAAGAGGGGACAAAAGAATCCAATGAATCCAATGGAATGGGTCCTGGAACGATTGGCGCTCTCTGGAAGAGGTTATGGGTCATAATGGGTAGGTACCTATCTGCGAAGGTACTAGGTACCAGAAAACTTGAAAACGCACATCCAGAGGGCGCCAATCGTTCCGGGACCCGTCTCATTGGATTCAGCGTCATGATTTTAGTCAAAAATGACACCCCACTCGCCTAGATTGCCGAAAATCTGGAAAGTCCATTTTTCAAAGTACACATTTAACCCCCTCCCTCGTCTCCCCTAATTCGGTCCGATCAGGCTGACCAGTTGAAAAGGACCAACTAGAACAGGATTTCCCAGATCTAAACCACGATGCGGTCTCCACTAAACCTGTACATTGGGGCCAGTAACTGTAACGGACAAAGGTGCGTCATAATTCAATTGGACATCATCGTAAATATCCCCATTTATTTGGTTGTTTGTTGTTATTTTGACGTTTTGAGGTAGTGGTGTTGCTGAGAAGAGTAATGACCTTTGATCATGGTGGGTCTTCGGTTGGTATGTCTTATGGCAAATGGTCAACAGTGTATGAGGTATGCGGCGTCCAATGTTGTCGAGTTAAGCCCTGCAATAGGAATAGAATACTCTATCAAAAAAATCATTGCTTCGATTACGGACAGAATCTCACTCGGTAAAATGCTATGTGCCACAATGACGAACGGTGTGACAGCTGTATATCAACCTCAGAGCTATTAACACCGTATTAACATTAGCATCTGACACATAACTGTGATCTCTCTTCTGGGTGAACATCATAAACGATTATATCAAATGAAAAGGAGTTAGAGAGGAAACGTACTTTAACCTACGACTGTGCTGCTGGCAACAGCAGATGAAGAGCTGCTAGCTCCTACGACTCCCAAACCAACGGCTCCCACTCCGCTGCCTGCAACTCCAGCTGAGCCTCCGATTCCAACGCCTCCCTTGATGCTACCACTTATTCCAGATCCGACACCGATGCCCGCACCAATTCCAGCTCCGCCAACGCCAGCGGTAACTCCAGATCCGAGAGCGACGCCAGTGCCGATTCCAGCTGAGCCTCCGATTCCAAGGCCTCCCTTGATGCTACCGCTTACTGCAGATCCATGAGCGATGCCCGCACCAATTCCAGCTCTGCGAGGCCACCACTCACTCCAGATCCGAGAGCGACGCCAGTCCCGATTCCAGCTGAGCCTCCGATTCCAAGGCCTCCCTTGATGCTACCGCTTACTGCAGATCCATGAGCGATGCCCGCACCAATTCCAGCTCCGGTTAGGCCACCACTCACTCCAGATCCGAGAGTGACGCCAGTGCCGATTCCAGCTGAGCCTCCGATTCCAAGGCCTCCCTTGATGCTACCGCTTACTCCAGATCCATGAACGATGCCCGCACCAATTCCAGCTCCGCCGACGCCTGCACTAACTCCAGATCCGAGAGTAATGCCCGTGCCGATTCCAGAACTGTGAGCAAGGCTGGAGCTAATTCCACTTCCTGCTAGACCAGCGCTAACTCCAGATCCGAGAGCGATGCCCGTGCCAACTCCAGCTGAGCCTCCGATTCCAAGGCCTCCCTTGATGCTACCACTTACTCCAGATCCGAGTCCGATGCCCCCACCAATTCCAAGTCCGCCAACGCCTGCACAAACACCAGATCCAACAGTGATGCCCGTGCCGATTCCAGAACTGTGAGCAAGGCTGGAGCTGATTCCACTTCCTGCTAGGCCACCACTAACTCCGGATCCGTGAGCAATACCTGCGCTAATTCCAGTTCCAACGTGACCGGAAACGCCAACACTTCCTGCTAATTCAGATCCTACACCAATGCTTCCAAGCAGAGTTCTTGCCACTCGCTCGCCACTCGTCCCGGTCTTAGCATCATTAATCAGGCCGCCATACGGACCAGTGGCCCTTGTTGCTTTGATGCTTCCCTCAGCCATCGGCCCGTTAGCTTGATTCAAACAACAAATGCTTGCAAACTCCGATTCCACTTGGGCATTATCTGAAAAAACAGACCAAGAGAAAAATTAACTTTTGTTACGTTACCTCAATTTCTCTTGGTAAATTAATCTGGACTAGACCAGGCAGAGATTGGTCATGTAATCCGTATGCGCTGTTTTGGTTGGTTCTTTCAAATCAACATATGTAATCATGCCCAAGGGGCAAATTTAGGGGAGGTTAGGGGTCAAAATGTGTTTTTCGAAAAATGGGTTTTAGAGATTTTTGGCGATTTAGGCGTTTTAGTTGTAAATTTTAGACGCTGAATCCAATGAAAATGAGGTCTCGAACGATTAGCACCCTCCGGAAGAGTTTATTGGCCACTTCAAATGTGAGTTTTCGCTGTTTCTGGTACGTGTGCGGTATCTTTTTCCACTAAATTTTGGATGCTGAATCGATTTGAAGGGTCA
>CM034005.1:1964111-2058116 GCA_019603395.1 Cyrtorhinus lividipennis
AAAATACTCACAATCATCATTACTTAATTACTCCTGCACCGAACCTCTTGATTATTATTACTTTTTTAAATATATATAAATACAGGGGGTATATACAAGATGTTAAGTTAAGTTAAGTAAACAAGGACTTTCACCTTGGATTTTCGTCCGACTACCTTGGTCAGGTGTCGCGGACGTCGTCAGCCGTCCTCCAAAGAGGATCGTAAATTGATCTGACGATTTCGCTCGTGGCTACTTATTGCCTCACCCCCTTAAGTGAAGAGGACGAATATGAGGGTCAAGACAAACAATTAAGTTGCTCTAGCCAGGATTCGAACCCTGGCCGCTCGGAGTACCACACCAACGGGGAGGTCCGATGCAGCCGTGTGTCACCACGTCAGCACTGACAATGTTATAATGATTCATCGATTTGATAAAGTACAGCTATGCATATATACAAGATGTCCCACTAGAGCTCCCCCCTCCCTCCAAAAATCTTACAAATGGGAGTAACAAAATGATTTTTTTTTAATTCTCATATATTTTTTTCAAGGATGTAAAATATTATACATGCGACAGCTCGGGACAGCTCAATTGCTCCCTGCACCAACCTAGCGGGTGGAGAATCAACTACGGAACCAGTCATATCCTTACTTTGTTGAGATATGATCTACCTGTCTTGATAGAAGAAAAACCTCAATAAAATATAGAAGAAATATTACTCTCACATAAACAACAAGTAATACTAATTTATAATGTCATATCAGAATAATGAAAGTTCACCTTGCAGTTGTCAACACTGCGAGGACATATTGTTCTCTCTCTTCTGACGCTTGGCGTCTTCCTGTTGTGGTTGTGAGCTTGTTGAGAACCAAGAATGTAATGCATTCAAGTGACAAAGCGTTGTTCAATTATCAAATCCAGTATTATCCATATTCATAGATCAAAAGGTAAATAAGAAGTGGTTCGCTTCATGTGTATGATATTCATTGAAAAAACACCGATAATTTGGCGAATAATTATCTATTCCCATTCCTTTTTTTTTTACATTTTTAACCAGACCTTGAACAAAAACCATAATGTCTATCCGCCGACCGCGGCATTTTTCTAACCTAGTAAAAACGCTGCAAATTCCTTCACACGGGTTGGTTATTCCTCGGACCAGGCACATGGAGACTCATTTATTCAACATGGGGAAATGAGGGGAAAAAGTGGGAGTGGTGGGTCCCGGACCCATTCCAATCGATTCAGCTTCCAAAATGTAGTGGAAAATGATACCCCACAGGCCTAGGTACCAGAAATCTCGGAAACTCACATTCGAAATGGGTGAATGGGTACCCATTTTGACCCATAACCTCATCCAGAGGGCACCAAATTTTTTGGCCGAATCGGAGAGATTGACTTCTTGCATGAAAACATAGTTTGATTATTCAAGGAATAAGCCAAAATGACTAAGATGCCATGTTCTTCAAACTATTCCAGTTCAGATCATGATACTACAACCGCAAAACGTATCCGCTCAGCAGGTTTCCCCTTCGCCTGATATCTCGTTTGAAGGGGCAACGAGGCAACTGGTATTTCTCTTCTCGTGCTAAAATTAGAATGGCGTCTCATGAATGAAATCGTCTTCTTAAGCTCAGCATTGAGTCGAGAAAACATCGCCTACTTAAAAACTGTTCGTCCCAAGCCAACCAGAGTCTAGGAACGTTTACAAAGCCAGTCACCACGACCATGAACCACCCAAATTCGGTCGTGGGCGGTGGGACCTTGGCGACGAAAAATGATTTTGACCCTGAAGTTGAACCTCACGCTCGGAGGCAGCGGATTCCCATGGTATTTATTTCGAGGACTATTTTTGTCAGGAACATGATGCATTTTAGTTTCCGGGCCTTCCAGTCACGCTAAACAGATTTAATTAAGGATCCCTTAAAGGATCCCTTATCAATTTCAACAATGTGCAAAACAACAGTTTGATGTATTTCTGTAAATGTTGGTTGTTCCACCTTCTAGGACCTCTTGAGCAACTTAGGTCTGTTGTCTGAGGAATTGAATAATATAAATGAGTAACTTGGCAGGTGTTCAGCCCCAGGCCTCCCTATAAGATCGAAATACTCTAAGGAACAGCCAGTTCAAATTACCCGCCGTTTGGGTCGACCAGGGTAGGACCTTTTTGCTCGACATCAGCGCTCACTCGTTCTGTGAACTAAAGGGGTAACCCGCCGTCAAGGAAACCTCTCTTCCAGTTCTGTTCTCCAACGTGTTCATTCGTATTGCTGTGCTCATAAAGTTCTGTATCCGTTTGATCAGTCATTAAAAGTTCAATTAACTGTTAAAAGTTATTCAGTTCCAACCCACGGTCCCACAGCAGGCGCATATATTGGAACATCCGAGTCAAGGAACACACTTCTATTGACAAAAACGCTGCAAATAGCGGTTGGTTATTCTTTGGAGCAAGATTATGAGGAAAAGAGTGAGTGTAGAGTGTCCCGCACTCAGTCCAATCGATTTAGTGTCCAACATTTAGTGGAAAACGATACCCCACATTGCCTAGCTGCCCAAAAATCTCTAAACCCCACTTTTGCAGGTCCCATTTCGACCCTTGGTGGGCTCCAATCAGCCCAGGACCCATCTCAATTGATTCATTTTGTGGAAAACATCCCCATAAACGCCCAGTTTGTGGAAAATCTCAAAAATACACTTTTCCAAAAACATACGAGTGTTTTTACTTATCCCGAATTTGGTCCGCTCGTACTGAAAAGGAGGACCAACAAGAGTTGTGAAGAGGAAACATTTCAGCCAATAACAGCTGAGGACAACGGATAGCAAATTTTGCCATTTTGGTTGGTTATTTTTGCATACAAAAATTCAATCTCTCCGATTCGGCCCAAATAATTTTTCAGGACGTTTCAAGGGTTGCAGATTAAAATATAAGCAAATGTCTGTCTGCCATCCACGCCGATTTTGGTAGAAGAACATTTTCTAAAAATCTAAAATTTTGATTGGGGGCCTCTTCATTAGATTCAGCGGGGAACGATTGGTGCCCAGTGGAAGAGGTTATGGGTCAAAATGGGTACCTAGTAGGTACCTACTCTACTCATTTTGAATATGTGTTTTTGAGATTTTTGGTACCTAGGCGTGTGGGGTATCATTTTCCACTAAATTGTGGACGCTGAATCCATTGAGATGGGTCCGGGACCCACCACACCCGCTGTTTCCCCAATTTTCCCTATGTTGAAGAAATGAGTCATTTGAAAAGAGAGTTTCTGGCTCTAGTCGGTCCTCGAAACTTTTCAGCCCGACCAAATTAGGGAGAGGGAGGGGTAAAAATGCGTTTCCCCAAAAATGAATTTTTTGCAATCAAGGAAGGTGGGGTATCATTTTCGACATTTTGGACGTTGTATCCAAAAATATCGAAATCCCATCTTTGAATGAGGTACGTTTGTACCCATTTTGACCCATATCCACCTCCGCCGAATGGGTATCATCTTCTACTTATACTCTGCATTCATTGGATGGGTCTCATACAGGTGGGCAACCATGACAGCTAGTTACGTATGGGTTAAAATGGCAAGTAAGATGTTTGGGTACCAAGGTGTGTGAAGTATCATTGGTATCATTTTCCACTAAGAGTTGGACGCTGAATCAATTGGGATCAGTGCGGTAAAGTCGACACTAAATGCTCTTCCTATACTCTCGCTATAAGAAACAATCAACCATTGTAGACCCATTTAAATGGATTCAGCGTCCGAAATCTTGTGAAAATGAACATCCCATGTGTCTGTAAATAGCTACAAAACAAGGTACAACTTTCTGGTTTAAAATTATTCCTAGAATAATCAACCTTTACTCTGCCAACATGCCCGTAGGAATACTTTTAAGTCACATACATTGTGCGAACGCAGCTCTTTTAAATCCCACTGCAGCACAAAAAATCGCCACAAGTCAACGCCGTTCATCACAGTAGCAACATTGTGTAGGTAATTCCCTCTCCCGCAGGTCTTTACCACCCCAGAGCTAATATTGTCGGATTACTCAGTCGACCAGGTCGAGGAAGCGGAACAAGCGGGGCTTAACAATTCATTCTCATTGTGGCGAATCGGCTTATGAATGAAACGCTGACACATCAACACTTTATTGCTATCTTACGGAGTCTCATGGTATCGGGTGTTCTTTTTGTGGAACTCGGATGAGAGAGTGAACTCGAAGTAAAATCACAGGGTAGGTTATTCCTCGGAGCAGCATGGAGAGTCATTCGAATCGATTCAGCGTTCATAATTTAGTGGAAAATGACAACCACATGCCTAGGTACCAGATATCTCGAAAACACATATTCAAAATTGGTAGATAGGTACCCATTTTGATCCATGACTTCTTCCAGAGGGTGCCAATCGTTCGGCGACCAATTTCATTGGATTCAGCGACCAAAATTTAGTCGAAAATGATACCCCACACGCCTTAATCGCCAAAAATATCGAAAATTTATTATTGGAAAATCAAATTTTGTACCGATTGGACTGAAAAGTTTCAAGACCAACCGATTTCCATCTCTAGTTGGTCTAGATCAAATGAGTCCAATGTCCGTCCGCCGTCTAAGGATTCTCTTTCATTTTGGTCTGCATCTGAGGCCCTTCTGGCCCTTTGCAGCCATTCACTTGCATGTGTTCTGTCGCTGTCCGGTCTGTTAACTGGATTTTTTTTCCCTTGGTTTTATGGCATCCTTCCCTTTCCAGCGTTGGTCGCTATGCGTCCGGGATGGCCCACGTGGAGGTGCTGGATTTTACAGGGAGTTTTGAGGGCAAGGTTCAAAATTGGAATTAGTTACTGCATTGCTGCTGCCTCGCCTCTTAGGCGAACATTGGCTTGTGCAAATGCATTGAAGTTCTTCCATGCATTTTTGGACTCCACCAAAGAGCATAGTGGGCCGTTGTACTCAATTGTGCCTGTCATAACTTGACGCTCATTGCTGTATAGCGGGCAGCTCCGCTGGACGTGTTCTGCTGTATCCGAAGGGTATCTCGCCGTCACATGGAATGGAGTTTGGCACTGCAATTACCATGGCCGGTGAGGAGCTGGGTAGTCTCATATGAGGGTTCCACATGATCCATGTTCAGGCGCTGTGAGACATTGTGGAAGAACTGGTGTGTCAGCCGCCCGCTTGCTGCACTATTCCGCCGTTCCTGCCACGCAGTTAGTGCCCATTCTCGTATCCTGGCTATCTTCATTTCGCTCGTTTGTGCTCCTTCCAACGAACCATTCAAATCCCTCAGCAAGGGGACTGCAGTACGATCTGGCCACTTGATCGAGCCACCCGCCGTCCGCCATCCACGCCGATTTTGGTAGTAGATTTTAGTTAGTTAGATTTTCTAAAAATATGAGATCTGGGTCAGGGGTCCGTTTCCGACTCTAGTTGGTCCTCGAGACTTTTCATCCCGATCGGACCAAATTTGGGCGGAGTAGGGGTCAAAATGTGTATTTCAAAAAATGGATATTCGAGATTTTTGGCGATCCAGGCGTGTGGGGTATCATTTTCCACTAATGTCTGGGCGCTGAATCGATTAGAATGGGTCCGGGACCCTCCACACTCACTGTTTCCTCAATTTTCTCCATGTTGAAGAAATGATTCTCCATGCGCCTGGACTGAGGAATAACCAACCTGTGGGAAAGAATTTGCAGCGTTTTTTAATTCAGACATTATGAAACGAAAAATGATCTTGGGGACAATTGGAGACCTTAGTCATGAAAACATTTGTTGCTCATTAATGGAATCCTCCTTAAATATTTACTTGAGGAAATGCTAGGTTCCTACTTTTGTGAACTTGAGACAAAATGAAGGAAGAAGACATTTAGTAGCAAGAACCAGTCACTTTCTGTAACGTCATCAAAAATACACGTAGGACGGAAGGGAGAACTTTTTCAGAAATATTTAATGTTGAAAGGGTGCCAGCTGAGTTTCTGTTGGAAAAGTGCAGAGGTTTCCATCGAGTTTCTACACTAACTTCGTTAGGTGCCAACAACCTGTGACACGCAAGACAGTCGTTTGATCGTTAGTGAGGTTTATCAGCCCGGGAGAATTAAATTGAGAGGATTAAATCGTCAGGTTTCTAGTTTTTTGTGCTGAAGGTGGATAGAAGTTGGCCTTGATGAACCGCGGAAGTGCTAAATTTGCGGCAAGACATTTATATACGATGAGGTAACCAAAATGGACATGTGATGTTCCGTGTGTCCAGTATGAGTCACACACATGGTCTTCTAGTGATATTTTTTCGAAATCAATGTGGGGATTTAAAAGAAAACTCAAACCAGCTGCATGGAGACTCATTTGAATCGATTCAGCGTCCAAAATTTAGTGGGAAATAATACCCCACACGCCTGGATCGCAAAAATCTCGAAAAGCCATTTTTCGAAATACGCATTTTGACTTCCATATGATGGTTTAGAACCCGTGGGCCTGCTTTTGCTCATTCAAATAATAATCAAACTGTGTAATTAAGCCAAATGTCAGCCATCTTAGATTGGCAACAAAAGGGTTTTCTGGGCGTCTAAATCAAAATAAGCAAACGTCCGTCCGCCGTCCACACCGACTTTGGTAGTAGAAAATTTTCTAAAAATCTGAAATTTGGATCAGGGGTACGTTTCTGGCTCTAGTTGGTCCTCAAAACTTTTCAGCTCGATCGGACCAAAAGTGGGCGGGGTAGGGGTCAAAATGTGTATTTTGAAACATGGGTTTTTGGCGTGTTGGCGTGGATTTAGGCGTGTAGGGTATCATTTTCCTCTAAATTTTGGACGCTGAATCCAATGAAATAGGTCCCAGAACGATTGGCAACCACCGGAAGAAGTTATGGGTCAAAATGGGTACCTATCTACCCATTTCGAATGTGTGTTTTCGATATTTCTGGTATCTACGCGTGTGGGGTATCATTTTCTACTTACTTTTCGGCGCTGAATCAATTGGAATGAGTCTCCATGCTCTCGGCCTAAGGAATAATCAACCCTTGAGAAAGAAAATGCAGTTTTTTTTTATTTAGACATACGTAAATACAGTCAAATTTTGGGGCCAATAGGAGAGGTTGACCTCTGGCTAACATACATAAGATGATTATTCAAGTAATAATGTATCAAAAGTACTCTCTTCAGTCTAAACCAGGTGAATAGAAGCAGTAGGGCGGATAGAAGCAATTTTGGCCATCCATAACCAAAATGCAACCTTTTTGCTCATAACTCAACTAATTATAGGGATAGAAAAATCTTAAAACTGGTTCCTTGAATCTTGGAATATGAGGAATACGCTCGCTCATGTGACCTAACTCACGAACAGTGGCAACACTGGGTTAGGAAGAAATGAACTCGCACACCTGATCATCCATGTGTGCGTCCCAGGCATACATGGTTATTATTACTCAGGGAAATTGTTCCATGTAATTCACAACTACTCGTTCCTGATCTTCAATAATCCGCAAGAAACTTCAAATTATCACCCTCCGCTTATTTATTATTATTTTTCCATCATTTTCCTGAGCAGAGCTTCAATTTACCCCACCATTCTATTTGGTCCAACCAACTTGGTTATAGATTGTGCAGTTAATCTTGAATATGAGTTTTCGAGATTTCTTGTACCTTGGCGTGTGGGGTATCATTTTCCACTAAATTTTGGACGCTGAATCGATTGGAATGGGTCCGGGACCCGCCACATCCACTGTTTCCCCCATTTTCCCCATATTCATGAGATGAGTCTCCATGTGCCTGGTCCGAGGAATAACCAACCTCTGTAAATGAATTTGCAGCGTTTTAAATAGAGATTAGCTGCTTCTAGTGACCTCCAGGACATTCTAAATAGCACCTCTTGCTTAAAAGGCTTGTATTTGGCTGACCTCATAAACGTTAAGGATGCTGACAGTTCGAGCTCAGGAAGAAAAACGCCGTTATTCGACCACTCAACGTGATCGTCCCGAGAGATCAAGATTTGACATACGTGAAAGAGGCGAGCCAGCAATTTCCAACTCGGAGGCCCGAACAATTATTTTAATAGGAGCTGGAAATCTAGCGGTCGAAGTGAAATGCCCCAAGTGCCTGTCGTTCCGTCAAATGGCAATATTTGCCTTCGATCGCACCCCTTTCCGCCTTATTAGCCGAGAAAAACGCTCATGCTAGGGAGTCGTTGAGGACGGAACGGTAATTTGAAAAATAACCTGGATCTCGGGATAATTCGTGGGAGGTCGACGAACGAATGCCTTCAAGGGGGTGCAAGTTGTTACTGTGCAAGTGCTGGAATCTCTGCTGTCACGCTTAATTCCTGCGCTTTTGTTTACTCGTGCCCACCAACGAAGCATTCATTTTTCCGTATCTTGAATAGATTAGTGGAAAATGACATGGGTTTTGGTTGGTTATCCCATGAATTATCTTCCTCAGTCCGATTGGCAAAATTTGACAGTTCACATTTCATAATTTTAGAATGAAACCCTGAGATTCCTCGCATTCTGACCCATCCCTAGAGTATGCTTGAATCAAAGTTGATGAGAAGACACGAGGTGCAAGAATCTACTTCACCTAGCAACGCAGTAACATCTCCCAACAACCAACAATCTTCCTGCTTCGTCCTGGACATCTGATATTCAGCGGACTGCAAACTACCGACGATCTTTGAATGAAACCGCCAAATTATCGGTGTTTCTTCACTGAATTTCATACACATGAAATGAACTACTTCGTGTTTACCTATTGATCTATGTAATATGGATTATACTGGATTTGATAATTCAACAACACTTAGTCACTTGAACGAATTATATTCTTGGATCTCAACAAGCTCACGACCGTGACCAGAAAGACGACGCCAAGCGTCAGTAGATAGTAAACAAGAAGGCCTCGCAGTGTTGACAACTGCGAGGTGAACTTCATTATTTTGATATGACATTATAAAATAGTATTGCTTGTTGTTTATGTGAGAGTAATATTTCTTCTATATTTTCTTGAGGTTTCTCTTCTATAAAGACAGGTAGATCATATCTCAACGAAGTAAGGATATGACTGGTTCAGTAGTTGATTCTCTTCCCGCTAGGTAGGTAGTTATTGCAGGGAGCAATTTGAGCTGTCCCGAGTGGTCAAATATTTATATATTTAATGGAAACGAACTACGGAATTAACATCGGAACATCATTTGAGAACTTTTGAACTCTCCCATCATTTGAGATGGGTCTCGGAACGATTGGTGTCCTCTGGATGAGGCTATGGGTCAGAATGGGCGCTTATCTACCCATTTCGAATATGTGTTTACGATATTTCTGGTACCTAGGCGTCAAGGGGTATCATTTTCCACTAAATTTTAGACCCTGAATCGATTGGAATGAGTCCAGGACCCACCACACCCACTGTTTCCCCAATTTTTACCATGTTGAAGAAATGAATCTCCATGATCCTGGTTCGAGGAATAACCAACCCCTGTGAAAGAATTTGCAGCGTTCTTCATGACTATTTTAACAATTGTTTTCAGTGCAGAGATGACTGGGAATAAGGATGAGTGGTAGGCACTTCCACTAATGGGCAGACAATACACTAGGACTGAATGAACTAGCTCAAAGCAAACAATTTTCAGTGATTTGACATTCAATAATGATCTTAACCGCGAGAATAGATACATTTTTGCGTAAAATTGTCGCAACCCTTACTGCCTTTTCGCGCCACTTTAAGTGCTGATCAAAAATTACACCTAAATACCTAAAAGTATCCGTTTTTTATTCGTTATAATGTTGTTACATATTGCCCTCTGATCACAATCACAGCCATGAAGCATAATTGATCCTTTAGTAGGAAGACCTACTGATTTCATAGCGAAAGCAATGTATTTTGTTTTTACAACATTTATGCCCAAAGTATTTTTATCCAGCCACCGAGTTAAATCCCACGTTAGCAGTATGGTAGGTGTCATTCTACGATTTTCCACCGAAATACAAAACAGTATCATCCCAAACAAAACCTGTGATCCCTTCAGTTCGAGTCTGTCCAGGTCTTTAGCATATTATGAGGAAAAGGAGAGGCCCCAGAACCGTTTGTATCGTCCCAAACAAAACCTGTGATCCCTTCAGTTCAAGTCTGTCCAAGTCTTTAACATATTATGAGGAAAAGGAGAGGCCCCAGAACCGTTTGTATCATCCCAAACAAAACCTGTGATCCCTTCAGTTCGAGTCTGTCCAAGTCTTTAGCATAAATATTATGAGGAAAAGGAGAGGCCCCAGAACCGTTTGTATCATCCCAAACAAAACCTGTGATCCCTTCAGTTCAAGTCTGTCTAAGTCTTTAACATGTATGAGGAAAAAGAGAAGCCCCAGAACGGTTTGTATCATCCCAAACAAAACCTGTGATCCCTTCAGTTCAAGTCTGTCCAAGTCTTTAACATATTTTGAGGAAAAGGAGAGGCCCCAGAACCGTTTGTATCATCCCAAACAAAACCTGTGATCCCTTCAGTTCGAGTCTGTCCAAGTCTTTAACATATTTTGAGGAAAAGGAGAGGCCCCAGAACCGTTTGTATCGTCCCAAACAAAACCTGTGATCCCTTCAGTTCAAGTCTGCCCAAGTCTTTAACATATTTTGAGGAAAAGGAGAGGCCCCAGAACCGTTTGTATCATCCCAAACAAAACCTGTGATCCCTTCACTTCAAGTCTGTCCATATATGAGGAAAAGAAGAGGCCCCAGAACCGTCCCTTGGGGGAGTCCGTGAGGACCCAGAGTATTTGTTCATTGTCTTATAGGTAGCTCTTGAATCAAGTTAAGGATTGGAGAAGGATCCCATGTACCTTCATTTTTCCGTATAGTATATCGTGAGAAGTACTGTCGAACGCATTGGCCAAATCTAAAAATATCAGTAATGGCCTCAGACCAGCATCTAGGTCATGAATTCCATGAATAATCTTCCTTTCTCCGATTGCCGCCAAAATTTGACAGTTCAAATTTCATAATTATTCGAACACCAGTCATTTCATAAAACACCACCTGAAATGCTCCCTATGTTTACCGTTCATCTTTGAACCTCCCTGTGGTTAGATCGACCAGGGCCTGTCCGGTAAATTATGACTCTTGTGTGACCTGTAGGGAGAAACTAGCGTGAATAATGAGCGGTTGGTCACCGAATAAACCGCCCGGCTGAACTTTGAAGCCCCACGTACAACAGGGGTTCCATTGTTCGCATTTTAAGCACTTTTGTGAGCTCAAGGTTCAGTTTGGTTGGCTATTATTATAAGTCGTCCACCGTCCACGCCGATTTTGGTAGTATAAAATTTTTCTATAAATCTGAAATTTTGGTCAGGGACTCGTTTCCAGCTCTAGTTGGTCCTCCAAACTTTTCAGCTCGATTGGAACAAAATTGGGGTATGCAGGGGTCAAAATGTGTTTTTTGAAAAATGGATTTTCTTGATTTTTGGTACCTAGGCGAGTGAGGTGTCATTTTCCATTAAATTTTGGACGCTGATTCCAATAAAATGGCTCCCGGAACGATTAGCACCCACCAGAAGAGGTTATGGAAGCTGAATCTTTTTTCAAAATTTATGTCCATGCGCCTTGTCCAAGGTTTAGAAAATGTTCTACAACCCAAAATCGGCATGGACGGTGGATGGACATTTGCTTATCTTAATCAACAACCCTTGAAACGTCCAGAAAAAAATGTTCGGGCCGAACCGGAGAGATCCAAAAAGGCAAAATGTCTGTCTGTTATTGTCCTCAGCTGTTTTGGCTGAAATGTTTCCTCTTCCCAGCTCTAGTTGGTCCTCAAAACTAGGCGTGTGGGGTATCATTTTCCATCAAAATTTGGACGCTGAATCCAATTAGACTGGTCCCGGAATGATTGGCGCCCAACGGAAGAGGTTATGGGTCAAAATTGGTATCTGTTCACCTATTTCGAAAGTGTTTTTTCGAGATTTCTGGTGCCTAGGCGTGTGGGGTATCATTTTCCACAAAATTAGACGCTGAACCGATTGGAGTGAGTCCCTATGCTTTTGGCCAGAGGAACAACCAACCCCTGTGAATGAATTTCCAGCCTCTTTTCCTCTGCTTTCGGTTACTATGGGTCAAAATGGGTGCCTTCCTTCGCGTGGGTTTTCGAGATTTTAGGGTTTCCAGGCCTGCTCTTCGTATTGTTGCACCTAGGAATAATCACAAGTGGAAGAAATAGCCGCTTTTCTCGGATTGCAGAGTACTGGGCGAATTCATAACAAAAGACCCCATAGTCTCGTGTCCCAGATGCATCCGCTCCGGCTTGAGTTCAAGGAGTTGAACAACAATTCAGTCAGAGACTTGTGGGAGGTGCCAAGTAGCCAACACCTCGTCCACATCGGACACAGCTTCACTATAGTCGGTGCAGTCGGCCGGAAAAAGGTTACGGAGTCAAGTGGGTCGTTTAGGGGTGTCGGAAGGAGCGGGTCGCCTCTAACTGGCCAATTTAATTATTTAGCGGCCCAAAAGGGGTAAGGTCGAGCCCTTTGGGCGCCATTGCCTTCCCTACCGGCTTCCAGTGGTTTCCCTCCTGGTCGATTTTACTGAGGGTCGTTGATTCGCATTGCATCCAAACGCAAAAGGCATATGAATACTGATAGGTAGTTCACAAACTTGTTTTAATCATCTGAAACACTTTGGTAATTACTGCCTACGTAACACCAGTAAACCACTCATCTCATGTTTGAGAAAACATATAACACGGGTATATTGTTACCCCCTAATGCTCTCAACTCATATTTTTGGTACTCTTCATGATCGAGGTAGAGGTCCAGAAGCGGCGCGCTGGAAAAATACATGGAAAAACTACACCCTCCAAAAATCGACCCTCAAAATTATTCACCGCAAGCCTCGACGTTTTTCGGTAGTAGAAAATTTTCTAAAAATCTGAAATTCGGCTCAGGGGTCTGTTCTCGGGATAGGACGGTCCTCGAAACTTTTCAGCCCGATCGAAGCAAATTTGAGCGGGGTAGGGGTCAAAATGTGTTTTTTGAAAAATGGATTTTCGAGATTTTGGGCGATCTAGGCGAGTAGGGTATCATTTTCCACTAAGTTTTGGACCCTGAATCGATTGGAATGGGTCCGGGACCCGCCACACCCACTGTTTCCCCCATTCGAGGAATAACCAACTCGTGTGTAAGAATTTGCAGTGGTTTTTTTATATTAGTCTCCATGTATCCTTCACAATCAAGTCAACTCCTACCCAAAAACCTTCTTCTTTTCTTCAAAAAAAAAACATCCACACCTGATTCTCCAACATTACCATGGCCATGAAACAAGATTCCAGCTGCTCAGAAACGTGGTCAATCCGAAACTCCTTCTCTCCTTCGCACGAAGTACTTTGTAATGAAGAGTTTACTCCACAAATCCATACCACCTGCTCTCAGGGAACCAGAAACGTGCAAAAGATGTACATTCAAGGAGAAAATTGTATCGTGGGTAGTGGAAAGTGGCCCAAAGCGGGTTTTGCTTTTCTTTAAAAGCATGTAAGCGGAGTGACAGAGGAGAAAAATTGTTGAAAAATATATTAATTTAATTTATTTTCTTCTCTCTTGAATGATCAAATTGTTCCTTCATATGTGTATTTATTTTATCTTTTATATTTTATTCCATCTCAAGCTATAACACTTGCCCAACAATTCAGACTTAGCCTAAAGTTATACAATATTATTCAAAATGTAAATATGCTTAAGTTGATTTTGATTTTAAATAAACAGATTGTTTGATTTTAAAAAAATAAATAAAAAAATAGCGGCATGTCCGGTTGAAACAGAACCGTGTTCATTTGTTACCTTCTTATATTGAAATAGTTCCACGAAGTTCGTGTTACATGCATCACCAAGTTTTCACGTTCGAAAGAGTAAAGTTGTGTAAATGCGTGATGTCCGTAGAACCGCAACATTTTTGGCAGTATTTCAGTTATCTCCAAAATGCGCGGACGTCCACAGTAACCTTATACGTTCCCTAATTATCCAATATTTGCTACCATCTGTTCGCAACCGCAAAGTTCACTGGGTCCAGATAAGTAGCGGAGTATAACTCTTCAAACGAGGGTAATTTCTTTGCAAAAAGTATGAAATATCATGCTCATACCACGAGAATGTTATGAGATGGAAGTTAGATGCGCTTTCTAGCTGCCCTTTGAGCAAGAACGTAACTCTGTAAGACTATAGAAAATTTTTTGATTCATCTGGATATGAAGAATGCAGCTAGCTAGCTATTAATGTCATATTAACTACGATGCAGCAAATTATTCCACAATGGTTGAATATTCCTTGGAGCAAGGATGTGTATGTGAAGTGTCCCAGACTCATTCCAATCGATTTAAGTCCAAAAACTAGCGGAAAACGATGCCGCACACGCCTAAGTCGTCAAAAATGTCGAAAATGGTGAAAATGGGGGGGGAAAGTGAGGAGACTCATTTCTTCAACATGGGGAAAAGTGGGTGTGGTGGTTCCCGGACACATTCCTCTCGATTTAGGGTCCAAATCTTAGTAGAAAATGATACCCCACACGCCTAGGTACCAGAAATCTCAAAAACACATTCAAAATGGGCAGATAAGTACCCACTTTGACCCATAACCTCATCCAGTGGGTGCCTATCGTTCCGGGACCCATTTCATTGGCTTCATCGTCCAAAATCTAGTAGAAAATGATACCAAACACGCCTAGATCACCAAAAATCTCGAATATCCATTTTTCGAAATACACATTTTGACCCCTACCCCACCCAAATTTGGTCTGATCGGGCTGTAGAGTTTCGAGGACCAACTAGAGCCAGGAACGGACCCCTGACCAAAATTTCAGATTTTTAGAAAATTTTCTACTACCAAAACCGGCTTGGACGGACAATTGAGGCCACCTTTCTCTCGGCTTAGCGTCCAAGTGCCCACAACACGTATTATACATTATTTATCATCAATATAAGTACGGAGACATGCTGAACAGAAATAGTGGCTGTACGGCTTATCGGAGCTGATTGCGGGGATAAATTGTCGGCTTCAATCTGTCAAGATAGATTACACCTGGCAAACGCGCAGCTCCGAATCCGCGTGGAACGTGGAAATTGCCCGTTCCATGGAAGCCAATAAAAATAATCTGTCTACTCCCATGAAACGAGCCTGAGAAAGGGACCGTCAGTTAATTAAATATGTTTAAAAGAAGCCGTAAACCTTGATTTCACCCGCACTCAAGCAATCCCGTAAATTTCCTTGGAACCTCTTCAACCTGAGTCGGGCAACTGAGGACATTTTAAGGATGACTGCTCCGCTCAAAAGCTATTTCGAAAATTACTCACGAATTTCGAGAAATCCAAAGGAAGTGACTCGCTGACCTTGTCCGAAGTTTTGTCGAGCGGACCCGTTTTTCCTGGTCTTCAGCGCTTCGTAGCAGGGAAGAGTCGACTTCTCAAGGAATGACTATACCCAACGTAATTCGCCGTGACTCACCCTACCGCCAAAGTGTTCTCCCAAAGTCATTATGAGTTTGAACTGGTCGACTCATTCGTGGAAGGTGGGTTCATGTCTCTAGGACGCATGTGACTGGAATTATTGGTTTGGGATTACTGGTTTGTTGTTCCTCGGAACAAGATTATGGGGAAAACAGTAACTGTGAAGTGCCCCAGACTCATTCCAATCGATTCAGCGTCCAACATTTAGTGGAAAATCGTACCCCACATTGCCTAGGTACCCAAAAATCTCTAAATCCCACTTTTGTAGTGCCCATTTCGACCCTTGGTGGGCTCCAATCAGCCCGGGACCCATCTCAATTGGTTCAGCGTTCAATATTTTGTGGAAAACGACACCCTACACGCCTGGTTTGTGGAAAATCTCGAAAATAAATTTTTGTCCCAATTTGGTCTGATTGGACTGTTTCGAGGACCAACTAGAGCAGGGAAGAGGAAACATTTCAGCCAAAAATGGCTGAGGACAATAGCAGACAGACATTTTGCCTTCTTGGATCACTCCGATTCGGCCCGAAATTTTTTTTCTGGACGTTTCAAGGGTTGTAGATCAAAATAAGTAAATTTCCGTCCGCCTTCCAAACCAATTTTGGTTGTAGAACATTTTCTAAAAATCTCAATTTTGGTCGGGGACCAGTTTCTTGCTCTAGGTGGTCCTCAAAACTTTTTCAGCCCGACCGGACTAAATTAGAGGAGAGGGGGTCAAAATGCGTTTCTCAAAAAATGAATATTTGGCAAGGCGTGTGGAGTATCATTTTACAATAAAATTTGGATGCTGAATCCAATGAAGAGGGTCCCAAAACAATTGGTGCCCAGTGGAAGAGGTTATTGGTCAAATGGGTTGCTATCTACTCATTTCTGGCTCTAGTTGGAATGAATTTTCGGCGATCAAGGCTTGTGGGGTATCATATTCAACAAAATTTTGGACGCTGAATCCAATGAGACGGGTCCCGGAATGATTGGAGCCCACTGGATGAGGTAATGGACGCTGATATATACGCTGAATCGATCGGAATGAGTCTCCATTACTCCTAGTCCGAGGATTATTTTCTTCAATAATTTTTTTTAAATTTTATTTTAGGCACCATGAAACGTAAATTGTTTTTGGGGATAATTGGAGACCTATCATGAAAACATAGTTTGCTCATTAAAGGAATACTCCTTAAATATTTACTTGAGGAAAGGGCTCTTTAGAACCGATTCAGCGTCTAACATTTGGTGGTCTCGAAAATAGGTAGCTAGGTACGCATATTGTATACCTACAGGACGCCCATTTGTTTCGGGACCCATCTCAATTCATTCAGTGTCCAAAATTTAGTAGAAGATACTTACTTCCCATAGTCCGGTTCCCAAAACACATGTTTTTCTAAAGTATGTACGCTGGCAAGCTTCTGTGCGATTCGCCCTCATCTCATCGCGAATACTTTAAATCAGTAAACCACTCGACATGATGTGGCTGAATTTAAAAAAAAATAAATAAATAAAAAATAATAATAATAACAATAATAATAATAATAATAATAAAAATAAGAGGAGGAGTAGCAATAATTAGAAATATTGCTCGTACTTTGATTAAGGCCCTCTGCTATACTGAATTAGCCGATAAAAATATTCGAAGTTGAATGCATACTCACGGGCACCATCGTTCGGAGCTAGCCCATGTCACCTGGAATGAAAAAAGAAGAAGATTCATTAGTCTTGAACGCATTGCTAAAAGAAGAAAGGGATTAGGAGGTATAGCGAGGTGTGGTCTTGGTCTTCGGCCTTGCCTTTCGGGATATTCTCTTCGAAGTTTTGAAGGCTCGGGCCTCGGCTACGATCATAAATCCAGTGCGTTGAGGAGGGTGCGCATACCTCAAAATCTGTGCTATTGAAAGAAGGGAGCGGAGGATCGCAGAAATCCTTGACGTATCCAAATAGAATCTCGGGTTATTTCAACGTACCTACATCGTCATTCGTGGTTATTTCTCGTCTGAGGAGGAAGCCTTGTCCTCATTTAGCATAAGTCATTTGTCAAGGAGTAATCTTAATCTACTAAGAATTCGAATTTTAGTAGACAACGATACCCCACACCCCAAAACCCTCCAAAATCTTGAAAAACTTCAATGTATCCTCACCCGCCAAACGCTGCAAATTCTTTTACACGGGTTGGTAAATCCTCGGACCAGGCATGGAGACTCATCTCTTCAACATGGGGGAAATGGGGGAAACAGAGTGGCGATCCCAGATCCATTTCAATCGATTCAGGGTCCAAAATTTAGTGGAAAATGATACCCCACACGCCTACATACCCGAAATCTCGATAACACACATTCGGAATGGGTAGATTACCCATTATGACCCATAGCCTCATCCTGAGGGCACCAATCGTTCCGGGACCCATTTCATTGGATTCAGCGTCCAAGATTTAGCGGAAAATGATACCCCACACGCCTAGATACCAGAAATGTCAAAAACACATATTCAGAATGGGTAGATAGTGTAACGATTTATGTTCTTAGTAAATAATTTATTACAATTGTTCACTTGAATACACTGTTCTCATTCACACACTTACACAATGACACAATCACAAGCCACAATACACTGTTGTTATGCGGTTGTCGCACTATTTATAACATGGCACAATTTATAACACAAAGCCTCTATATTCAGACTCCGAATTGAACTGAACAGCGCGCCCTTCCTGGGTCCCTTTTATACTGGATGCCTTGGTCGAGTACCTTCTTGAACCTTCCCTGGTTCTGGGAACTCGACGTGTTGTCTCGAGCGAACGGAAAGGTTCCAGCTGGTACAATATGATGCACAAATGTTCGAGAGCGACCCTTAGCCCTCCACAGGTCGTTGACCCTGCAACGCCGGCCCAGGAGACTGGCGCAGGTGCCAGCTCGCAACAATAAAATACCCTTTTGGACCCATAACTTCTTCCTAAGGTTCTCAATCGTTCTGGGACCCATTTCATTGGCATTAGCGTCCAAAATTTAGTGGAAACTGATACCCCACTTGTCTAGATCTCGAAAATCCATTTTTCAAAAAACACATTTTGACCCCTACCCCACCCAAATTTGGTCCGATCGGGTTGAATAGGTTCGAGGACCGACTAAAGCCGGAAGCGGGTCTCTGATCAAAATTTCAGATTTTTGGACAATTTTCTACTACTAAAGTCGGCTTGGACGGCAGACGGACATTTGCTTATTTTGATCTAGACATCTTGAAACGTCCAGAAAAAAATTTTTGGTCCGAATCGGTGAGATTGACTTTTTGCATGAAAACGATTATTCAAGGAATAACTAACCAAAACGGCGTGGACGGCGTTTGGAGTGCAGCGTACGGCAGATGGACATTTTTTCACTGTTTTGATGATCTTATCTGTGATATGCTTACTTAGCAACATTATTTTAGAGTTCAATGAATTTCATTCTTCAGGTTGGCCAACGTAGAATGAACTATTTGTGAGAACACGAGTATTTTTACTTTTTACTTTCCTGATCAATGAATTACACAAATTGAAGCTCTTTTGTGTCCAAATTCGAGGTTTCTTGAGATTGTTGTTTAGTTGGTTGCACGTATCCGACCAGCGCTGGGACCAGTCGTGGTATTTGGTTTTTCTCTTGGTCGATTTGTTATGTGAGGCCATCCACCGGCATTTGGCAGAAGGTGCCTATAAGGTGGAACACCATCTAAGGGACCAGTTAGTTGGTCCAACAGGAATCGTGAGGATACGTAACAGTAGCTAGGCTTGTTTTCTTGGAACTTACCACGGAGTTTCTTTTTCAAAGCTCCGTTCCTTTTTTCTCGTTAAATGAGCATCTAGAGAACGCACGGTCGAGGTCAGTGGAGCCATCAGCCCTGTCAACCTATCAGATCTACGGCCTCTGGTAGCTCCAGTCTCGCACTATCGCGATGCGCTATGACCTAGACTCACCTCGTCTCTTCGCCAGCTTCTCGTTCTTCCCGACCGTCCAAGCGGTTCAGGGTATTTTCGTATCGTCCCTCAGTAGAACGATTCTTTAGTCGGGCGTGCAGGTGCTAAGTCTACCAGAAAAAGCACGCTGGAAATTCTTACACAGTGGTTGGTTATTCCTCGAACCAGGCGCATGGAGATTCATTTCTTTAACAAGAGGAAATGTGGAAAACAGGGGGTGTGGTGGGTCCCGGACCCATTCCAATCGATTCAGGGTCCAAATTTTAGTAGAAAATGATACCCCACACGCCTAGGTACCAGAAATCACGAAAACACATATACAAAATGCCAGATCTGGGGATCAGCCTCAGATAGCCAAATAAAAAAGGTACAGACACTCCAAAATCGAATCCTCAGAATAATCACGAAAGCTCCATGGTACATCCGAAACTCGACCCTTCATTCTACGGTAATGGAGGTTCTCAGGCAGACAGGCCATCGCCATTTCGAACTTCTTCAGTCCCATAATAACATGTAACTCCAAAATCTACTGATTAATCAACCACCTGCTCGAGACCAAAGAAGGCTGATGAGAAAAAGAACAATTGATCTAACCGTTAATACCTGATTAGTGCAATTCAATGTGATATACTCGTGTTAAACATCTAAGTGTTAATCAAAACTATCATACCTGTTGAACATATAATTCATTTTCTATTAACTATTTAAACTAACATCATACCTATTTAAACTATCATACCTGTTGAACATATAATTCATTTTCTATTAACTATTTAAACTAACACTGTTAAGACTGTCAACACATAATGTACCTGATTTTTGAGAGGCGTATCAATGGACACGCACCTCTCTCGTTCCAAGTGAATTAGGCTTTGCCTACTAACATGTCATACGAGAAAAACTAAAATTTACATTGTACAAATAAAGTTATATTTAATTATATTTAATAATTAATAATTTTAAATTAAAAAAAAAAAAGAGTAGATAGATACCCTACCCCGCCCAAATTTGGTCCGATCGGGCTGAAAAGTTTCGAGGACCAACTAGAGCCGGGAACAAAACAATCCAAATTTCAGATCTATAAAAAATTGTCTACTACCAAGACGGTGCTGACGGCGTACGGCGTACGGTGGACGGACATTTGACTTTTTTGATCCAGACACCTTGAAACGTCCAAAAAAAATTTAGGGCCAAATCCTCTCCGAGTTTACTTTTTGCATGGAAGCATAGGTTATAAAAACCAAATAACCAACCAAGACTTTACCAAATACCTGTATACCCATGGGCACCAAACCGACCAAAACCCTGCACGATATAGATTCACACGAAAAGTTATAAAATACTCACCACACCAACACCATTTAACCTCTAAGCCAGTGGTTCTCAACCGCCGTTCCGCGGAACACTGGTGTTCCGCGAAGCTGTCCCAGGTGTTCCGCGAAAATTTTGAATATAATATAATAAGAAAAAGTAATTTTTTTATTACTATAAAATAAATACTATAGTTTTGTTAATTATTTGAAATTTAGCAAAAAAATTCAATATTATTCTAAATTTTCGCGGAACAGTCAATAATATTAGGTATGTTCGCGGAGATAGTCCCTGACTTGTCTGAGTGGACGACTGACAAGTTATACTGCGCATGCTCTGCCGTGGACTTGTCTGGGACATATATTCCAAAATATTTGGAAAATGATGCATGGTGTACTAAGCTAGCATATTTAGCCGATATCTTCAGCTACTTAAATTCAGTCAATACATCTCTTCAAGGAAAAAATGAAAATATTCTGACATCCACAGACAAATGCTGGCTTTCCAGAAAAAGCTTTTACTTTGGAAAAATCGTATTGCTCAAAATCGCAAATTTGATATGTTTCCGTTATTAGCAACGGAAAATATTGTTAACATTAACGAAATGATTTCAAATGTGGCAGAGCATTTGTCAATATTGCAAGACAAAATAACTCATTACTTTCCATCTCTTAATATTGAAGACTTTGATTGGGTGCGAAATCCATTTGGTGAATTTGATATAATGAACCAAGATTTTTCTATTCAGGAAGCAGATGAGTTTATTAATATATCAACGGATCGAACGTTACAACTAAAATTCAAAGAAGAAGGAGTGGAAAGGTTTTGGATTTCCATCGAGAATGAACATCCATTTATTGCAAAACGAGCGTTGAATATCTTATTGCTCTTTTCGACGTCCTATCTGTGCGAACTTGGATTTTCAACTCTAACAAATATTAAAAGCAAAAAAACGCTGCAAATTCTTTCACAGGGGTTGGTTATTCCTCGGACCAGGCGCATGGAAACTGATTTAAAAACATGGGGGAAATGGGGAAAACGGTGGGTGCGGCGGGTCTCAGACCCATTCCAATCGATTCAGTGTCCATGATTAGTGGAAAATGATACCCCACAGGCCCAGGTACCAGAAATCTCATAAACACATATTCAAAATGAGTAATATATACCCAATTTGACCCATAACTTCTTCCAGTTGGTGCCAATCGTCCTGAGAACCACTTCATTGGATTCAGGGTCCAAGATTTAGTGGAAAATGATACCCCACACGCCTAGGTTCCAGAAATCTCAAAAACACATATTCAAAATGGGTAATATATACTCAATTTGACCCATAACTTTTTCCAGTGGGTGCCGATCGTTCTGGGACCCATTTTATTTGATTCAGCGTCCAAAATATAGTGGAAAATGATACCCCACTCGCCTAAATCGCCCAAAATCTCGAAAATCCATTTTTCAAAAAACACATTTTGACCCCTACCCCGCCCAAATTTGGTTCGATCGGGCTGAAAAGCTTGGAGGACCGTCCTAGACCGGGAACAGACCCCTGACCCAAATTTCAGATTTTTAGAAAATTTTCTACTACCAAAAACGGCGTGGACGGCGGACGGCGTACGGCGGACGGACATTGACCTTTTGGTTGGTTATTCCTTGAATAATCAACCTATGTTTTCATGATAATGGTCAACCTCTCCGATTCGGCTCAAAATTTTTTTCTGGACGTTTCATGATGTCCTGATCAAAAAAGGTCAATGTCCGTCCGCCGTCCGCCGTACGCCGTACGCCGTCCATTGTCCACGCCGTTTTTGGTAGTAGAAAATGTTCTAAAAATCTGAAATTTGGGTCAGGGGTCTGTTCCCAGCCGAGATGGGTCCTCGAAACTTTTCAGCCCGATCGGACCAAATTTGGAGGGGGTAGGGGTCAAAATGTGTTTTTTGAAAAATGGATTTTCGAGATTTTGGGTGATTTAGGCGAGTGGGGTGTCATTTTCCACTAAATTTTGGACGCTGAATTCAATGAAACGGGTCCCAGAACAATTGGCACCCACTGGAAGAAGTAATGGGTCAAATTGGGTATTTATTACCCATGTGGGTGACTTCAGCCGAATAGACAAACAAAACACATCGTCATATCCTGTTGTTTATAACCAGCTGTTAAACTTAGCAACCAATTTTGAGCAGTTGCCTACAATTCTTTTTACTGTCCGAGCTTTTTATTCGTACCATTCAATTCAATTTAATACAATTATTATAGCCTTCTAAATTACCTACGTTTTCTCAATATTATATTAGTAAATTAGTGTCGTAGTGCCCCATAGATACACCCATCTTGAATATGTGTTTTCTGGATTTCTGCTACCTAGGCGAGTAGGGTGTCATTTTCCACTAAATTTTGAACGCTGAACCCAATAAAATGGGTCCCAGAACAATTGGCACCCACTGGAAGAAGTAATGGGTCAAATTGGGTAGTAATTACCCAATTTGATTATGTGTTTTCGGGATTTCTGCTACCTAGGCGTGTGGGGTATCATATTCCACTAAATTTTGGACCCTGAATCGATTGGAATGGGTCTGAGACCCGCCACACCCACTGTTTCCCCCATTCGAGGAATAACCAACCCGTGTGTATGAATTTGCAGCGTTTTTGATCTAGACATCATGAAACGTCCAGAAAAAAATTTTGAGCCGAATCGGAGAGGTTGACCATTTGCATGAAAACATAGGTTGATTATTCAAGGAATAACCAACCAAAAGAGAAAGACTTACCAATTTAGAAGAAGAAATGAGAGTAGCGCTCTCTTACATAAGACCCAACCTTGAGGAAATTTGTAAAGGTCGTCAAGCGCAAATTTCTCATTAAAATAAGTTACCATGTAATATATATCTTTATTTCAATTAAATATTAATCTTCCAATTATTTTGTGTGATTTACATTAGATTTACAAATTTTATGATAATGGTGTTCCGCCAAAATCGAGACCACTTAAAAGTGTTCCGTGATCCCAAAAAGGTTGAGAGCCACTGCTCTAAGCCAACAAACAGGAATAACAGTTGTACTCCTACAGTATTCCACAATGATTGAGAACTCATTGAAGCATGAGTATGGGGAAAACAGTGAGTTTGGTGTGTCCTGGATTCAATCCAATCGATTCCAAAGTGGTGTATCACTCGCAAGGTGCCTGGAAATTTTGAAAACCAACTTTCAAAATAAGTGAATAGGTAACTATTTTGACCCGTTGTAAGCCCCCAGGCTTGCTGCCTCCAGAAGGCCAGAAGGGAGGGAGCATGCGCCAGGATGCGCGCGCAGCTCCTGCCCAGACGTGGCATTTGGAGAGAGCTCCAGCACTCACTCATTGCCAAGGCGCCCAAGTGGGCAGTTGTTGTCGAGGCGCCCCTCATGTCGGAGTCATATATATTTTTGTAACCTTGTGCTGAAGTCGACCAAGCTGTAATATTGTGTTCCCTATGAGATGGGAACACAAGCCACGTATCATGTATCATGTATTAATTGTATTTTATGCTCCACATGTTGTCTAATTTACTTTGTCAAATTACTTTGTCTTATATCAATTCTAGCCTAGGTTGAGGCATATTCTCCTTTGCAACGTGTCCTTATTTTCAATTATAATTCATTTTGTATCATTGTATTTTATGCTTATCCTTGGTATCCCTAATTGCTCAGTCGTAAGTCTTGGACTTACATTGTGTAACCTCTCGCTAGGTCCATTCAAAACCTCCGAAGAAACCCGAATTAAAATTATAACAGATTTTAATTCGAGAGAGGCTTACACCATTACCAACTCCGGTGGACGGCAATCAGTACGGGACTTTGTTTTAATGAATTTAGCGTTGAAAATTCTGACACGAAATTTGTGATACATACTAAATGCCTAGATGAATTTCTTAATTGGAAGCCTCACCATGAGTTCTAACTCTGGTTAAGCTGAAATCTACTCCTCAAAAATCTTGATTTTCTACAAAACCTCTCACCAGGGGCATGGGGACACGGAAGCGTCCAAAATTTAGTGGAAAATGATACCCCACACGCTTAAATACCAGAAATCTCGAATACACACATTCGAAATAGGTAGATGGATACCCATTTTGACCCACAACCTCTTCTGATAAGCACCAATCGTCCCGTGACCCGTCTCATTGGATTCAGCGTCCAAAATGTAGTGGAAAATAATACAAGCCAAAAATCTAGAAGAATTTCCAATTCGGGAGCCTCACCCAGAGTTTTAACTCAGGTTAAGCTGAAATCTAATTCTCAAAACTCATGATTTTCTACGGACAACTAAAAGATCCGGTCCGCTACAGAGTAATCTCCAAAGTGTCCTCTTTAGCTAGTTTCAAGTCCTTCTTAGCAATTGTATAATTTGCTGATCATGTTACTGATTAGATAACATATTGGCTGCAAAATCCGGTTGCATTATCGAGAGGCGATAGAGTTGATATTCCGTGATAAGCGTGGATTCTGATGGTTGTTACATGAATTGTGATTTCTTATTCGCATGTCGAATTTCGCACGTCTTTACGAGTTGCGCTCGATGCAATTTGTTCCAGGCTAGTCAATCCTTTTTTTTCCTTTTATTGCTACAGGCGAGGGAAAGTAATCGACCTAGTTAACGCTCGATTATCAGACCCGCTACTCTTAACTATAACTTCTCAGAAATCAACTTGTCATTTTCTGACGAGGCCTCTTCTCCTAGGAATATCTTAAATCGCAACACCACCTTTTCCAATGAGGATTTTTTTTTTTTTTTTTTTTTTTCGCTTCCCGAGGAGATTGCGTAATTTTTATCATAGATGAAAGAAAGAGCGAGTCAAGCTGATCTGGCGGGAAAACCACCGCTGTGGAAAAATCCGGATTGTCAGAGAGAAAAAAAATCGAGCTCGAGGAAACTTAAAACCTAGTCATCAGTGAAACCTGATAAGCGTGAAAAGTAAAAAGGGAAAAAAGTTGATCAGAGTGGAATTCTCGTTCGTTTGAACTCAAATGCCCGCGTGATAATTGAATGTTGAGTCGAATCATGGATATCAGCCATCTGCGCTGATATTCATGATTCGCTTTCGTCCGCTCATGTCTGATAGTACCCAGAACAAACACATAAGCCGTAACGGACTCCTAAATCCTAAAAATTACATTTGGATATCCTATAAGAGGAAGAACAAGAAAAACGCTGCAAATTCTTTTACAGGGGTTGGTTGGTTATTTCTCGAACCAGGCACTTGGAGACTCATTTCATTGGATTCAGCGTCCAAAAATTAAATGATACCCCACACGCCTAGGTACCAGAAATCGCGAAAACCCACATTCGAAATGGGTAGATAGGTACCCATTTTGACCCATAACCTCATCCAGAAGGTGCCAATCGTTCTGGGACCCATCTAAACGAATCCAGCGTCCAAAATTTACTGGAAAATGATACGTTACACGCATATTTTCCAAAAATTCCCGAAATCGAGTGTTAAGAAGCAGTTCTTACCATTGAATAGGTCAAAATGGATACCAACCTGCCTATCTTAAAAATACGAGGTCTTTCAATCCTTTTTTACTAAATTTTCGACGCTTAATCGATTGGAATGAGTCTGGAATGCTCCACACTCGCCGTTTTCTCCATACCCTTGCTCCAATGGTTGATTACATTGAGAAGGTATTTTAACCCTTTTCTTTACAGCCGAGATCGTTTTCATTCGCCCTGTCCTGATATCCACGGTTCACTCTGTTCTGTTTAGCGTGTTTAAACGAAACCACACGAGAAAAAACGAAAAATCCTCGAAGGTCGCGTGGGCTTGACGATCCTCAATGAGGTGAAGACACGAGAATTTTTTTCGTCTTATTTCTTTTTCGTCGATTGCTCCTCGCGAACAATTTCGGGACCTCAACTCTAATGTGGGAACTCCTCACAAAAAAAGCGACTATTGTTCGGAAACACCACCTTTGAAAGCCCTTGGAAAGAACGGTGGCCAAGGACAGTGATGTTGAGCTTCGGCACAATCTTATACGAGGTTTCAATTAACGTGGGCCGCTCGTGCCAACAAACAAAGGCGTTCGAAACAACACGGGCACACCAACAATGTTCATATGAATTGACCTCAAATAAACAATGTATTAAAATGTAAAAAACGCTGCAAATTCCTTCACGCGGGTTGTTATTCCTCGGACCATGGAGGCTCATTTCTTCAAATTGGGGAAAATGGGGGAAAACAGTGGGTGCGGCGGGTCCCAGGCCCATTCCAATCGATTCAGAACCCAAAATTTAGTGGAAAATGATACCCCACACGCCTAGGTACCAAAAATCTCGAATATCCATTTTTCGAAAAACACATTTTGACCCCACCCCACCCAAATTTGGTCCGATCGGGCTCAAAAGTTTCGAGGACCATCCTAGGCCGGGAAGAGACCCCTGACTCAATTTTCTGATTTTTAGAAAATTTTCTACAACCAAAGTCGGCATGGACAGCGGACGGCAGACGGACATAAGACTTAGGTATTTGATCTAGACACTGAAACGCCCTGAAAATTTGAGTTGGAGAGATTGACTTTTTGCATGAAAACATAGGTTGATTATTCAATGAATAACCAACCAAAAACTGAAGAGATAATATTTCGTGTTTTGTGTCAGTCATGGCGTTTCTCGTTTATCTAACTTTCACATTATGTAGGTATGGTGGGACATCGAAGGGGAAATATCGATGTTACCATCTACATTGCTAAGTCAATATCGATGGCTATCAAATTTCGGCCTCTCTTCATCGATGTTGATTCACCATTAACAAATTTCGTGTTTTTTTTTTGTCAATATTTGGTGCGGAAAACTATCGATTACTCATACCATCGATATTTTGTTGGGTAACTATCGATAGCTTTCCGCAATATAATTTGAATATAAATTTGGTTTGACACAAGGAACATAATATATTTGACTCAAGTACCCCAAATTAATATAAATTTGATCGACATTCCGAATATTGACCAAACGTTATTGAAAGAGATTCATAGGTAAGCATTATGTCATCGACCTGAATGAAAATTGAGCAATCTATTTTGGGGCATAACGTTGGCTGTTGTGTAAGAGACCCAGTTCTATTTAGGGAAGATTGGAGTGCAAACTGTTATTAAACTAATATTATTGATCCTGAAGACCTTAATTTCAGTTACCTGTAAGACAACAAGAAAATGTTTTGATGAGTGATTATACAAAGAAATACGTAGAACTGGAATTACTTCAATAGTTACTTTGGTAGATAAATACGACGCTCAATTGAATATTTATTCATTTGGTAGCTCTGCACGAGTAGGAACCTGAAAATCCACCAGAAATGTATCCACTTCGTTTCCCTTGAAACCCAACCGATCCCGAATATAACAGGGATGACCCAATAAATACCGCACAGTGCGGCCCCGGGGCGTCGCAATGAAGCCTTTTTAGGTCCAGTCAGTATTCATGAGAGCCCTCGAAGGTTTCAAGGAATATTGAAATGATTAGATCCCTCGAGTATGTATGTGGTGCCTGACTGGTTTCACCGGTAGCATTTCCTACCCGCTAAGTGTTAAACCAACCCTTCGGAGCGGGTTTAGCAACCGTCCGCATCCCTCGTTTTGGTTGGTTATTCCTTAAATACTCAAACTATGTTTTCATGCAAAAAGTCAATCTCTCTAATTTGGCCCAAAATTGTAGTCTGAACGTTTCAAGGTGCCCAGATCAATATAATTCTGCCGATTTTGGTAGTAAACAAATTTCTAACACTAAAATTTGATTCAGGGGAACCTCTTTCGGCTCTAGTTAGTCCTCAAAAAAACATATCAGCCCAATCGGTTCACATTTAAAGGGGGAAGGGGGTGTTGGGAATCAAAATGTGTTTTTCGAAAAATGGATTTCCGAGATTTTGAGCAACCAAGGCGTTTGGGTATCATTTTCCACTGAATTTTGGACCCTGAATCGATTGAAATGAGTCTCCATGAGCCTGGTCCAAGGAATAACCAACCCCTGTTGAAGAATTTGCAGCGTTTTTTTGGTGGTCATTCCTTGGGAGATGAGCTCAACCCCAATTATTGACAAAAAAAAATTGACAAAAAGTTAATAGTGGATGTTCAATGGTGGGAGGCTGATATTTGATAGCCATCGATATTGACTTATCGATGTCGATGGTGACATCGATATTTCTCCTTCGATGTCCCACCATACTACATAATGTAAAAGTTAGATAAACGAGAAACGCCATGACTGACACAAAACACGAAATATCATCTCTTCAGTTTTTGGTTGTTTATTCATTTCATAATCAATTTATGTTTTCATGCAAAAAGTCAATCTCTCTGATTCGGCCCAAAATTTTTTTTTGGGCGTTTCAAGGTCTCTAGATCAAAAAAGTCAAATGTCCATCCGCCATACTCTGACATTGGTAGTAGAAAATTTTTCTGAAAAATTGAAATATGGGTCAGGGCTCCATTCCCGGCTCTAGTTGGTCCTCGAAACTTTTCAGCCCGATCGGATCAAATTTGGGCGGGGTGTCAAAATTTGTTTATCAAAAAATATATTTTTGAGATTTGTGGCGATTCAGGAGTGTCGGGTATCATCTTCCTCTAAATTTTGGACGCTAAATCCAATGAAATGGGTCCCAGAACGATTGGTACCCTCTGGATGAGATTATGGGTCAAACTGGTTATATATCTACAATTTTGAATATATGTGTGTGTCGATATTTCTGGCACCTAGGCGTGTGGGGTATCATTTTCCACTAAATTTTGGACGCTGAATCCAACGAGATGGGTCACGGAACGATTGGTACCTTCTGGATGAGGTTATGGGTCAAACTGGTTATATATCTACAATTTTGAACATGTGTTTTGAATATTTCTGGCACCTAGGCGTGTGGGATATCATTTTCCACTAAATTTCGGACGCTGAATCGATTGGAATGGGTTTGGGGCCCACCACACCCACTGTTTTCCCATGTTGAAGAAACCCATGTGAAAGAATTTGCTGCTTTTTCTTGTCACGCGAGGGCGTGCTGAATTTGTTCAGTATTAAAAGGATAACAGTCAATGGAGGAAGTAAATTATTTAAATTATATCAATCATTTCAATGTACCACAATATATCACTCCACAATCACCCTTGTGGAAGATTTTATTTCATTTTATTTTATAATGTTCTTGCAAATTGACCGAATTTTTGAATTGACTTATTTTCTACTGCGTGAGCTAAACGGTCATATGGGCGGTTCATTTTCCAGAGAGAAGGTTTAGCTCCATGTTCATGTATCTCGGCTTCATCCAGGCTTTGCCCAGATGCAGCTTGAAATTCTCATAATAGTTCCAAGCCCTGACATCCTGCTTTGATAGCTCCCTCGTCACCCCACACTCACCCATAATCGTATCTTCCTTTCAAGGGCTATCGCTTCTCTCGAGCACAATGACCGTAATCATATTTGCCCAGGTCGGGTCACGTGAAGCGAAATGCTGATAACCTGAGGCCCAAGCCTCCTTCAGGATCTCTGACGCGATATTGATACCGCTGACCGACCGGTCAGAGACACCAAGGAGATCTCCTGAACAGCTGCAGAACTGACAGGATTCACCAATCTATAAAAATGATAAGTTATTTACCGTTTGAAGACCAGTCTCAACGAAGACAGCGGTTAATCAATTAGTTTGCTTCACCAGTGTTACAGTGTTTAATATGCGCAAAATGTCGCAATCAACCAAATTTGGTACTAAAACTATTCCGTCTTATTACAATAATTAGACTCTTGGTTGGATATTCACTGAATATCCTTGAATTTTTTTTCTGGGAGTTTCAAGGTGTCTAGATCAAAAAAGTCAAATGTCCGTCGTCCACCGTGCGCCGACGTCCACGCCAATGTTGGTAGTAGAAAAATTTCTAAAAATCTGAAATTTGGGTCAGGGGTTCATTTTGGGCTCTATTTGATCCTCGAAACTTTTCTTCCCGATCGCGATTTTGACGATCTAAGCATGTGGGGTATCATTTTCGACTAAATTTGAGACGCTGAATCGTTTGGAATGGGTCAGGGACACGCCACACCCAATATTTTCCTCATTTTCGATATTTTTGACGATATAGGCGTGAGGGAATCGTTTTCCACTAATTTTTGGACGCTCAATCGGTTGGAATGAGTCTTCATGCGCGTGGTCCAAGGAATAACCAACCAATCAATCAATGTTTTATTTGTTGATGCAGGTTGTTGATCGGAAAATAAAGAATACACACGTTTTCGCACAGTCAATGTCGGAGTCCGACATCAATAAATCTTCTAGGAACTTTCTCCTCTTTAGATATGCCATCAAAAAATTGAATAACCTAAAAACCAAGTCTTCGTTCAGACAAGTCAGTAAACGCTTCAGAATATACTCATCACATAGCCTTGCTGAACCGAAGTACCTTCTTCTGTCGTTTTCCAGCTGTGGGCATCGGCCCACAACATGGAGGACCGTCTCGTACTCACCCAAGTCACACAAGAGGCACTTTTCTTGAAGGTTTATTTTCCATACAACCTCCTTGTGAAAAAATCGCAGAACGGAGTCACCACAAAGTCTCAGCTGAGCGATCACACGCTTCACAACAAAGGGGATGTTCCAATTGAGGTAGCCTAGGAGATTTGTGTAGCCTTCGATTGCTGCCAAATAGTTTTTATTGTAGGACGAGCAAATTATCCGTTCATAATCCTCATACGCCACCATTTTAGTTTTAGCAACCATCTTCGCATCTTGCTGGACCCACAGCTCGCCATAACCCAACTTCATAAGCAAGTTTTTCATTGGGCTGGCCAGTTGTACCTCTCATTACCCTTTTTATCGCATATTCGTAAGAGAGCATCGGCACGAACGGGGGTATCTGCTTTCTGGCATACAAAGAATGGCCTCCCACCAGCCCAAGGCCCTCTCTAGGACGAATACGCCCAGTTTAAGTCTCCCAGTTTCCGCCCTTACCATGTAGTGCGGGGTGCACCAAGGCAGAGTGAGTAGGCTCTTGAAGATGCGGGATTGGGTCACCTCAATCTCTTCCATACATCGGAGTCCCCAAATCTCACTTGCATATAGCACAACGGAAGAGGCCATCGAGTCCACCAGGCGACAAGTTGACTCCCAACTGTGGCACTTCTCTGACGATAAAATTTGACGAGTGCTGCCCCACGCTTTGACGCTCTTACTTATGAAGTGCTCCTTCGCTTTATAAAAAATACCAGAAGAGGGAGTAACCAACCCCTGCAAATAAATTTGCAGCTTTTTCTTTCTTGTTGAACAAGTGCTTAAAATACATCTTGTTGGCTCTTGAATACGAATATATTCACGTTTTTGCACACCTCCTGCAGTCGTACATTCTGAATTGAAAAACTGATACTTGAACACAACTCCCCCTATAGGGATAATCCATTTTGAAACCTTTTCTGGACAACCAGAGAGGAGCGTTTAGGAACAGAATATTATCAAATGTTTTAGTAACAGTCATTTTATAGGTTGATTATTTCAAGGAATAACCAATCAAAACGATGGTTGGGTACGGGTAAAAATGGATTTGATATGTTTGAGGATACAGGCGAGTGAATATCATTTTCCAATGGTGTCATGCATAAACATATCTCATGCACGATCATATTCTCATTTAATGTTTGATCAATCACATCGGACATAATTGTAGGTAGAACACTGTCGGAATCATCCAATGTAGTTCTTCAATTAAACCCGCGTTCTACATTATTTTTATCTTTAGAGTGGATTTCCACCAATGGAAATTTATTTGAGATCCTCCAGCAGTGAGACGGTTCTTCTCGGCTCTTCTGAAAATGAAAGAAAATCTCTTTGGAAGATCCCGCGGAAAGTTTACTGTCCTCCATTTCCCGAGAGTGCATTAGGACGGCTTAGTCGTAATGGGAAGAAAAGAGTCCGGGTCGGGCTATCCCGTATGGCTGAAGCACTCGAGCCTCATTTGTCGCGGATTTACGATGAGAAGGCCACGATTTTTAAAAGAATTTAGCGTGGAAGTGCAGGGGGGGGGGGGGGTAGTTCTAGAAAATTAGTTCTCCTTTCAACCTATACCTCGGATAACGTTTGATGGGATATCAAGGGGGAAGGAGGTGAGGGATGTGGTGGGAAATTAGGGACCTGTGTAATCACAGGAACATATCAATCGTTTTATTCTGTAGAATTTCACCCCTTTCTGCATATCGATCAGCAAACCCCAGAAGGCCGGAAGTGACATTGTATACCCGCGCCCACATCGAAGAAGGCACCTGATCTCTTTCGATCGTATCTCGCTTCCGGAGCGATTAACCGGTTAGAAGGGTGAACTGAAAAAGAGAGAGTTTGACACTTTATCAGACGTATTGAAGTATCTTACATACTAATAATCTATCTCCTTCTCGACTGTGCCAGTTCCTAGTTCTTCACTGCCACAGGACCACCGCTACATCGACAACCACATTACACTGGTATCGTTGGTAATCAATCACGAAGACAAAAATTTAACGTTGAATTAGCAATTTTTCCTCGGACCAGTAGCATGGGGACTCATTCCAATCGATTGAGCTTCACAATTTAATGGAAAATGATACCCTACACTTCTGGGTCCCAGAAATCTCGAAAACACACATTCGAAATAGGGGAATAGATTTCCATTTTGACCCCTAACCTCTCCCAGTGGCCTCCAACCGTTTTGGGACCCGTCTCATTGGATTCAGCGTCCAATATTTTGTAGAAAATGGTACCCCACACGCCTGGATCGCCAAAAATATCGAAAACCCACTTTCGAAATGGGTAGATAGGTACCCATTTTGACCCATAACCTCTTCGGGTGGGCGCCAATCGACCCAAACCCCAACTCATTGGATTCAACATCCAAAAATTAATCAAAAATAATACCCCACACATCATAATCGCAAAAAATATCGAAATTCATTTTTTGAAAAACACATTTTGAAGTATCGATGTGTTCTCCAAAGTCTTTGTACACCACAATTTCATGGAGAACTCATGATATTGGATTATCGATGTTTGACCAGCATGTGACCAGTTCCTTAAAGCTTAACGCCAATAATTAGCAATACATCTAGGAAGTTAAAAAATGTTTACCTAATGTACGATGACACGAGAACATTAATCTCTCGTAATTACAGTAATTTGGCTGCCCTAACGTGTTTGTTTTGGTTGGTTATTCCTTGAATAATCAAATTCATCAGTGAATTCAAATCGGAAAGCTATCGATAGTTACCCAACAAGGGATCGATGGTACGAGCTATCAATAATTTACCTCCCCAAATATTGACCAAAAAAAAAAAAAATTGTTAATTGCCTCGATGGCGGGAGGCCGATATTTGATAGCCACCGATATTGACTTTGCGATGTCGATGGTGACATCGATATTTCCCCTTCGATGTCCCACCATACCTACACAATGTGAAAGTTAGATAAACGAGAAATGCCATGACTGACACAAAACACGATATATCATCTCTTCAGTTTTTGGTTGGTTATTCCCTGAATAATCAACCTATGTTTACATGCAAAGTCAAACCCACCGATTCGGCCCAACATTTTTTTCTGTACGTTTCAAAGTACATATCTAGACCAGAAAGGTCAAATGTCCGTCTGCCGAACGCCGTCCGCGCTGTTTTCAGTAGTAAAAAAAATTTTTAAAAATCTGAAATTTAGGTCAGGGGTCCGTTCATGGCTCTAGTTGGTCCTCAAAAGCTATCAGCCTGATCGAACCAAATTTGGGCGGTGTAGGGGTCAAAATGTGTATTTCGAAAACTGGATGTTCAAGATTTTTGGCGATTTAGTCTTGGGTATCATTTTCCATTAAATTTTGGACCTCGAATCGATTGAAATGGGTTTGGAGCCCGCCACATCCACTGTTTCCCCATTTCCCCCATGATGAAGATATGAGTCTCCATGCGCCTAATCCGAGGAATAACCAACCCCTGTGAAAGAATTTGCAGCGTTTTTTATTACGAAAACTCGGTGAATGGGAAATGTCACTGGAAATCATTATATAAGTCTCACGTCTTTTTGATATTTTGGGTCATCTCGCTTAGTCATCAGGCAGAATGATCAAGATGGTCCTGTGTAGCGATATCATGCTGTAACTGATTAGAATCCTGACCAGCCGATCAATTGACGCGTGCACTATAACCGATATTCCACTATCAGTTAGGTATATTCTACAGTATTAACTCCATAACACTCAGACTTTTATCTCCTATATGCGAAAGGCCACTTTAACCGAGTCCACTATAAGCGATTTTCACTGTATTCAAGGGGCTTTTGAGCGGATAATAGGATGCCTTTGTGTACGGCCCTTCAGTATGGGAAGGATAGAGGGATGCGCATCACGTAAAATAGCAAGCTTAAAGGAATTCTAACCAATCACGCTGAGGCAGACTTGCTCTGAATCTGAGGAACGCTGCGATATAGCTCCAACGAGAATGCTTGCACAGCGGCTTTAAATAGAAAACTAGAACGTGGTAGCGTTTCACACAAGCGCGTGCAACAGAGGAAACTAATATCGAAGTCAACCAGAGAAAATACCAGTGGGAAAATGGATGGCTATCATTTTCAAAAACTATATACCTACATAGCATAAAATTTTGCATGAGTAATTCTTCTGTAAATAATCAACCGGAGTAGGTTTTGGTAGTACAAAATTTTCCAAAAAAATCTGAAATTTCGGTTAGGGATCCGTTTCCGGCTCTAGTTGGTTCTTGAAACTTTCCAGCCCGATCGGACCAAATTTGGGTGGGTTGGGGTCAAAATGCGTATTTTGAAAAAATGGATTTTCGAGATTTGTGGAGATCTAGGTGTGTGGGATAACATTTTCCCCTAAATTCTGGATGACGAATCCAATAAAATTGGTCCCGGAACGATTGGCGCCCTCTGGAAGAGGTAATGGGTCAAAATGGATACCTATCTACCCATTTCGAATGTGTGTTTTCGTGATTTCTTGTACATAGACGTGTGGGGTATCATTTTCCACTAAATTTAGGACCCTGAATCTATTGGGATGGGCCCGGGACCCGCCATACCGACTGTTTTCCCCATTTTCCCCATGTTGAAGAAATGAGCCTCCATGTGCCAGGAATAACCAACCCGTGTGTAAGAATTTGCAGCTTTTTGGTTGGTTATTCCTCGAATAATGAAAATGTGTAATTCGAAAAAAGGATTTTAATGATTTTTGGCGATCTGAGCGTGGAAGGTGTCATTTTCGACTGAATTTGGGACGCTGAATCCAAAGAGACGTCCCGAAACGATTGGATCCCACTGACAGAAGTTATGGGTCCAAATGGGTATCTACTTACCCATTTCGAAAGTGGGTTTTCGTGATTTCTGGCAGCGTTTACGATCTCCAAATGGAATCTGTCAACGATGTCGTTCTAAATGAAGGCATCAATTACGTTGCAAGACTTCAAGAAGATGCCAACTTGACAGGGATGATCTACCCAGACGACGAAACAGGACCAAACCACACGAGCCAATCCAGTTGGTGGCGCAAATAAATAATATATTTTTCAAAAAAATGGCTCATTATGATTTCGTAATTATGGTTAATAGTACTACACTCTAGGAAGGTGTGGAAATGAGTAACATCACATTACCATCTCACAATGGCGCTAACTCCACCTCAACCAACTCAATTATTTCTCTCTTCTCACTTTTTTTAAAACTTTATTTAACGAAGGGTGGTGGGTCCTGGAGCCTCTGGTGCCCGTGCAAATAATTTCGAACCCCTTGGAGAACTATTAAGGTGAGGTGAAACCCACGCGATTTCTCGTCCTCTTCGTTTATCACGCCATTTGACCAGGTGAACCTCAAAACACTTACAACCTGTTGGGTATTTCTAGTCGTGAGATTCGATCAGTATAATATAACAGCCAATTTTCCCAATGTTGTTCATATCTCTCGACCATTTGAATTGAATGTCCAGTGGTTGCTCATAAATGAAGTAGAAACATACAAAAGTTACGGTCAACCTAGAGTCAGAGACTCCCTAATGTAGTTCAAATATTCAAATATAATCAATTTTAAAGGCAAAAATTGAAGATTGGGATACCATGAGCAGCTAACCACCTCATTTTTCGTCTCATCTCGTTTTGTTGGTTACCTATTCCTTGAATAATCAACCTAATAATCAACGGTCAATTGAATTGCCCCAAGAATGTGACAGTATTATGTTTCATAAAGTCTAAACAAAAATGTCCGTCTGCCGATTTTGGCTGGGGGAATAAACTAGCTCGAAACTCACGCATCAGGACAAACCACATCCGAGCATAACAAAACACACAAGGGGCTTTCACAAGTCCCAGACACAACAATGAGCAGCTGACCTTTCATTCTGAGGTTCCAAAGGCTTTCATCTTCGCACAGTCGATTCTCCCACACGTTTCTAACACGTCAGACGTCTTCTCTAGACTTTCTTGCGTGATGCTTCGCCTAATCATTGCGCCCGTATTGGGCAATGGGCTGCTTGCCTGTGGGATGCTTTCTACAACTTGATTAGCGGACAGGAGCCATGGTGTAGGGGAAAAGTGATTATCATCATTAATGTGTGAAATAGAACCGACAAATGTCGACTAGCGCTTGCGATAATTACGGTCATTTCCCAATTCATCTGAGTATCAACTATGCACGTTGCTGCTTAATAAATTTGAAGGAGCAGGCTGCTTCGCCAATACACAACTCACAGGCTCCTGAAATGGCCTCTCACAGCCCAACATTAGATCAGAACGCATGTTGATGATTTCTGGCCGGAAAAAGCTCGACTGTTGGGTGCCCTTTTAATTCCTGCAACCAAGCATCGTCCAGACTCTTGCCAGGTTCAACAGCACCCAACATCTCATCTAAGGCGGTGAATGACTGTGAGCAGACTCTCTGTGCCCTTACAGCCGGCAATACAATGATCCTTGAGAGAGTGGTGAGGCGCAGGGGCACTGAGGGCAGCGAAAAAGCTGATGAGCTTGCCAGAAGGGGTTCCAACACCCTTTGTGGGGCCAGAGCCGGCTGTATGTTTGCCCAAAAGTTCCTTCAGAGCTACCATCATGGAATGGACGTGCAAGAAACACACCGACAGATGGCGAAATATTGAAGGACATGTACACAGTAAGCGTGCCGTGGCAAAACTCCACCCATCACTCACCAAGGACCTACTCAGACTTCAACGCAGTGCCCTAAAAGCGATAGTTGGCCTACAAACCGGCTTCGTTCCTCTGCGTTTTCATCTGAACTACATAGGCGTTTTAGCAATAAACTCCTCCGCAAGACTGTGGAACACGCAGAAAGGGGCGAAGAATTAGCTGGAGTGGAGGACACTGTTGGGGTGTTTTCCTATTTAGATACCCCTACAAAATGCCTGTGCGTTCGGTGATGCCCAGTAAAGTGGCAAGAAAGTGCCGCCACTGATTTAAGCACTAAGTCCCAACAGCTCCACAGCCACCCCCACCCTAAAGCTCATAACTTGCCAATGATGGAAGATCGCAAACACAAGAGCGAGTTAGTACGGAGGCTTAGCGAAGCAATGAGCAAATACAAAGACCCCTTGCAAAACCCAGCATCTCCACGAGGTCCATCCTGGACTGCCACAGGCAGGCGAACGCTGGAAGAGGGTGGGGCCTGATATACGGGGCCATACAGCCATAGAGCAGGGCTCCCAGATGATAACAAGACGAGGATAGACTGTAACCACAGACTGTAGACTGTTGACCACATGGCCTCAGGAACAGTCTAGCGCAGGTATATCAGGATGGATGGACTAAAAATGGACACCTGAGAGAAGCACAACAAGCCACTAGGCTTCCGAGCTTGGGGCCCTCTCAAACCCCTCCTCTAGGTGTCTGCTACCATCTACCATCTACCAGGTTCAACAGGAGGGTGTTGTTTTCATAATGCCCACCACCTGGAGACTCATTTTGTCGCAAGGGTGCGACATATTAACCTGACAGGTGTCCCCTGTGATGTTTATCGTCGAAGTTGGTTTACGCTGTTTGACATTGGTTGGTTATTCCTTGAATAATCAACCTATGTTTTCATGCAAAAGGTCAATTTCTCCAATTCGGTAACCTGCGGATGAGGTTATGGGTCAAAATGGGTATTCACCCAATTCGAATGTTTTCGAGATTTCTGGAACCTAGGCGTGTGGGGTATCATTTTCCACTAAATTTTGGACCCTGAATCGATTGGAATGGGTCCGGGACCCACCACACCCATTGTTTTCCCCATTTCCCCCATATTGAAGAAATGAGTCTCCATGCGCCTGGTCCGAGGAATAACCAATCCGTGTGTAAGAATTTGCAGCGTTTTCCAAATAAGCGCGGATGTAAAATTTCTTCAGCAGCTACGAGTCCATGTAATAAATTTGATAAGCACACATTTTGTAGACAGAGAAGGTTACGAATATGCTCCACTCCACTTCCAAGAATCAAAGAACATTATTCATCCATAGAAAAGATTATTCAAATCGGATTCAAATGAATTCAAGTTCGTCGCGCAAACAATGATTTGAATTGAATTAGGTCAGCCATCCATGTTCCTTTTATTACGATTCTGAGCAGCGGGCGCCCCCTACTTGTCGTGATGCGAGTCATTCCCTGCTATTACAGTAATTGCAGAATATTCTTCAGGTTTGAATAATTTAAACAGGAACGTGGTAGACTTTTTGTGACACCTCTTTTGTTAGGCGTAATTGCTCTGATGTCTATTGAAGGGCGTTCCCTGGTTTTCAATGCTTTGAGGTTTAAATAGTCGTTGCACACTCAGCAGAATCTTCTTACGAGTTGTAGGTATACGTACGAACCTCTTCATTACTCGAATCTGGAATTGCTAGGTATTTTCAGGTCGTTTTCTCGTCTGCTTTTTCAAATATCATCACTTATGTCGTGAATGTTAATGTTGGCGTACGAGGGCTTCTTCACAAGAGACGAACACGAAGTCGTCGGTTCTGATTCCTTCACAATGGCTCGCCCTTGACAGTCCTGACATCTGACATTTCACTGCGCGATCCTCTCGACTCGGGAGGTTCCGGTGTTCACAACAATTTGGGGTTCTGTATGGCCAAAGAGAGAACTCCTCAGTAAACGTTGAATGGTAGGAGTGAGTAGATTTTACTCCTCGCCAGCATGTTGCTCTCTTAAAACAATTTTAATTCTTACTATAGGCAGAAGACGCTTATTGGAAACACCCAATGAACCTCCTACAAAGTCTTCTACAATGTGTTATTACTCCATAAAGCATGAATATGGGGAAAACAGTGAATGTTGAGTATTCAGGGCTCAATACAATAGTAGGAAGATACCCCATATCATGCCCCATACCCACCTCCGGTTGGTGCCAATGGAATTCAATGGGTTCGGAGTCTAAAATTAAGTGGAACATGATGCCCCACATGCTTGGTTAAAAAAAAAGGCTGCAAATTCTTACACACGGGTTGGTTATTCCTCGGACCAGACGCATGGAGACGCATTTCTTCAACATGGGGAAAATGGGGAAACAGTGGGTGTGGCGGGTCCCGGACCCATTCCAATCGATTCAGCGTCCAAAATTTAGTGGAAAATGATACCCCACACGCCTAGGTACTAGAAATCTCAAAAACTCATATTCAAGATTAACTGCACAATCTATAACCAAGTTGGTTAGACCAAATAGAATGGTGGGGTAAATTGAAGCTCGGGAAAATGCTGGAAAAATAATAATAAATAAGCGGAGAGAGATGATTTGAAGTTTCTTGCGGATTATTGAAGATCAGGACCGAGTAGTTGTGAATCATACTTTTGCTGAGTAATGATAACTATGTGCACCTGGGACACATGGATGATTTGGCTGGATGAGATGATCAGGTGTGCGAGTTCATTTTTTCCTAACCCAGTGTTGCCACTTTTCGTGAGTTAGGTCACATGAGCGAGCGTATTCCTCATATTCCAAGGTTCAAGGAACCAGTTTTAAGATTTTTCTATCCCTATAATTACTCAAGTTATGATCAAGAAGGTTACATTTTGGTTAGGGATGGTCAAAATTGCTTCTATGCGCCCAAGTGCTTCTATTCACCTGGTTTAGACTGACGCGAGTACTTTTGGTTGATTATTCCTTGAAAAATCATCTTATGTATGCTAGCCCGAGGTTAACCTACACTATTGGCCCAAAATTTGACCGTATTTACATGTCATGATGTCTAAATCAATAACACTGCTTTTTCTTTCGCGAGGGTTGTTATTCCTTGGGCCGAGAGCATGGAGACTCATACCAATTGATTCAGAGCCGAAAATTTAGTGGAAAATGATACCCTACACGCCTAAATCGCCAAAAATCCACGTTTCAAAATACACATTTTGACCCCTACTCCCCCTCCTCCAATTTGCCCCCCCCCCCCCCCCATGAACTTTGACAGGATTACGTTGGTTGACAAGGAATACTAAACCTACAGGCCCCCTGTGTATATAAGTCGGCACTAGCCATAATAATTCTGTAGAGACTGTAAGAAGCTGCGCATTTTATGTCATTTCAAATTCAATATGGGGAATTCGAGTAGTGGTGACAGGTTATCCAACTTTACAGACTCGAAACCCTTGAAATCCACCAATGAGGTATTTGTAAGTCGAACTTTCCAAAGGTTCAAACACCGATTTCTCCAAAACCGAGTAGAAGGTCCGAGAACTTGAAACTCTTAGTTGAGAGATAAAATACAGGCTATTAATTATTACAATCAAAACATGGAAATATTTTCAAAGTCAGCCATTCCTGTCTACCGATTGTAATTCACTTTTCCCTGGTTCTCGTCGGGTGCAGTTTACTTGTACTTCGAGACGTTGCCTCCGATGAATATTCAAAGGCTCTTTTCCTATAGCTAACCTATAGTCTAAGAGGAAGTGGTGAACTTGAGTGCTTCTGTGGGACAAAACTAATCCCGTTTGGAATTACAGATGACCTCGCAGTATCAAGTTACGCGCTGATTAAGGAACTGCACCGCTCGTTTACTATCAAGTACCGGTTGCGATGGGGTGCACCAAAAAGTTTATTTATCTTGAATAAACGATAACGCGTCGTCAATGATTTTTTTCGTCTTATTTCCCTGAATAATCAACCTATGTTTTTATGCAATAGGTCAATGTCTCCGATTCGGGCCAAAATTTTGGACGCCATCCGCCGTCCACGCCGATTTTGGTAGTAGACAAATTTCTAAAAATCTGAAATTTTGGTCAGGGACTCGTTTCTAGTTCTAGTTGGTCCTCGAAACTTTTCAGCCCGATCGGACCAAATTTGGGCGGGGTAGGGGTCAAAATGTGTATTTCGAAAAATGGATTTTCAAGATTTTTGGCAATTTAGCCGTGTGGGGAACGATTTTCCATTAAATTTTGGACGCTGAATCCAATGAAACGGGTCCCGGAACGATTTGCACCCACCCGAAGGGGTTATGGGTCAAAATGGGTACCTATCTACCCATTTCGAATGTGTGGTTTCGAGATTTCTGGTACCTGGGCGTGTGGGTTATCATCTTCCACTAAATTTTGGACGCTAAACCCAATGAGACGGGTCCTCGAACGATTGGTGCCCTCTGGATGAAGTTATGGGTCAAAATGGGTACCTATCTACCCATTTCATTCGGTAATCGTTCTGGGACCCATCTCATTGGATTCAGAGTCCAAAATTTAGTCGAAAATGTTACCCCACTCGCCTAGATCACCGAAAATGTCGAAAATCCATTTTTTGAAAACACCTTTTGACCCCTACCCCGCCCAAATTTGGTCCAATCGGGCTCAATAGCTTCGAGGACCAACTAAAGCCAAAAACGGACCCCTGACTAAAATTTCAGATTTTTAGAAAATTTTCTACTTCCAAAAACGGCTTGGACGGCTGACGGACATTTGCTCATTTTGATCTAGACACCTTGAAATGCCAAAAAAAAAAAAAAAAAAAAAAAAAAAAAAAAAAAAAAAAAAAAAAAAAAAAAAAAAAAAAAAAAAAAAAAAAATTGAGGCGAGTCGGAGAGATTGACTTTTGGCATGATTACATGTGTTGATTCTTCGAGGAATAATTAATCACAATTAACATCCTGTGCAGCACATTGCCCGTTTGACCGGTGCAAGATGACAATGATAGCGTTGTCTCTGTCAGCAGCCCAGATCTCAACCTCACCGGATGAAGATAAGCGACGACCGTAATAATGTTGTTAGCTTGTTTTCAACTTTCTCCTCCATCCTACGGAAACTGCGAGATCTAAAAGCTGCACGCCCACTCAGCTACGACCACCTATCGTTTCATGTCATTCCCCATTTGTAGAAATATCGCTTTGAAAACCGAGTCCAGCAAGGTTGATAGAATAGTCAGCTAAGTGGCAATCAACTCGCTCGGGCTTTGTTTTATAGAAAGGCTGAACTTCTTTGTCAATAAAGACTATACCCTTTCAATATGCATCTCCTCTTACAACTTTCTTAATTAAACTTTGTTCTGGTTCCACAAGGGGTAGCTTTGATCTAGCCACTCCAGACACTATATTAATGCTCGCAGCTCTGATTTTCATTTCGTTTCCGACTTGATTAAAGAATTTTTCCACCCTAATCGACCGGGTCTACAGCAGTGGAGTGATCTGTTTATAATCCATGTTCCCCCAATAAGTTATTTATACTGCTATTCTACTTTGTAAAATTGTTTTTTGAGGTTTACGTGATAGGGTACTTAGGCGTGTGGGGTAATATTTTCCAATAAATGCTGAGTGCTGAATCGATTGGAATGGTTCCGGGACACTCCACACCCCTTGGATAACCAACCTAGGTTTTCATGTCATCAAGAAGTCAATCAATCAACAATCAATAGGTATTTATTGTAGAAACCGTCAGGTGTTACAAAGGTTGGCTCAAAAATGTCTACGTAGACACATTACACAGGACGAGAAAAGGCGGGAGCGAGGTGGAGACCGGGACGAGAGAAGGCGGAGGTGAGGTGGAGGAGACCAGGACGATAGAAGGCGGAGGCGTGGCGGAGACCAGGGCGAGAAAAGGCGGAGGTGAGGTGGAGGAGACCAGGACGATAGAAGGCGGAGTCGTGGCGGAGACCAGGGCGAGAAAAGGCGGAGGTGAGGTGGAGGAGACTAGGACGAGAGAAGGCGGAGGCGTGGTGGAGACCAGGATAAGAGAACGCGGAGGCGAGGCGGAGACCAGGGCGAGAGAAGGCGGAAGCGAGATGGAGACCGGGACGAGAGAAGGCGGAGGCGAGGTAGAGGTTGTGATCTAGACTTTATGAAATGTATACAAACATGGGGGAAATAGGGAAAACGGTGGGTGCGGCGGGTCCCAGACCAATTCCAATCGATTCAGTGTCCATGATTTAGTGGAAAATGATACCCCACACGCCCAGGTACCAGAAATCTCATAAACACATATTCAAAATGGGTAATATATACCCAATTTGACCCATAACTTCTTCCAGTGGGTGCCGATCGTTCTGGGACCCATTTCATTGGATTCAGCGTCCAAAATTTAGTGGAAAAGATACCCCACTCGCCTAGATCGCCCAAAATCTCGAAAATCCATTTTTCAAAAAACACATTTTGACCCCTACCCCGCCTAAATTTGGTCCGATCGGGCTGAAAAGTTTGGAGGACTGTCTTAGACCGGGAACAGACCCCTGAACCAAATTTCAGATTTTTAGAAAATTTTCTACTACCATGAACGGTGTGGACGGCGGACGGACATTGACCTTTTTGGTTGGTTATTCCTTGAATAATCAACCTATGTTTTCATGCAAATGATCAACCTCTCTATCTACCCATTTTGATGGTGGGATTTCGACACATCTGGTACCTAGGCGTGCGGGGTATCATTTTCCACTAAACTTTGGACGCTGAATCGATTGAAATGAGTCTCCATGCGCCTGGTCCGGGGATTAACCAACCTTTGTGAATGAATTTGCAGTTTTTTTTTTTCGGAGAATGCCGCGAGTTGAGTAAGGGACAGAAAATAAGGATTGATTGCTCGTTTACTCGCTTGTTTACTCACACGCGTGAAGCCCTTCCAAACATTGTAGGCTCCTTTGAGACGGTGTACACGTAAGATGGCTTTGGGAGGCCGAGGATGAAAGTCGTCATAAATTACATTTTCAAAACGACGCGTGCTCGGCCATTTACTTCGTAAATATTCCCACCTGTGAGCTGACATTCAAGAAATCTTCCTCCGCTACGTAAGTACATGCGGAGCATCGATCCAACAAACCCTTAATTTACGTCAAAAACCGCATTTCTCAAAAAGTACTGGATATTTGGTGTCCCACGGTTTAGCTCTTAAAACCATCGGTACTGTGATTACACTTGTGAGTAGATTCTCTGGTACAGAGGTTAACAAATTGATCCACCGCTTATGCATACATTTAAGCACACTTCTCATCCTCTCATGCCGTGTTCAAACGGTGTTTCTTGAGAAGTTGTTCGCCAAAGACATCTCAATGGTTGAAATGGATAAGTTCTTCATTCTACCATATTTTGACTTCTCCTGGGATAGCGCATTACCTGCAGCCTTTTACCATTTTGGTTTGTTATTCATTGAATAATCAACTCATGTGATCATGCCTCCAATGGGTGCCAAAACTTTACGATCATGATGTCTAGACTAAAATGCTGCAAATTCTTCCGCAGGGGTTGGTCATTCTTTGGACTGGGAGCACGAAGACTCATTTTAATCGCTTCAGCGTCCAAAATTTAGTCGAAAATACTTATATTTCCATGCAGCTGTCCTGTTTACAAAGTCGTTGTTCAATTCATTTTAATCAACCCCGTCATTGCAAACTATATTAATAAAACGTGTCTTTTCATCTGAATAGCTCTAGGCATGAGTCAGGGAATTCGCTATCGCAAAACCGGTCGCTTCAACTCCAATTTCACAATAATCCAGGCAAAGGGGGTGGGTTAGAGTAAAACTCGTTAATCATCACCGCGAGCTCACACGGTAATCACGGTTTAGAGGAGCGAAGTGAAACGATTGTTCGCCTTGCTGGGAGTCTATGGTTATTAACGAGAACAAACGGTGGGCTAAGTTATTTAATTACCTAATCACCCGTTACAAACAACATGCATTTTCAACACAAAGCATGCGTACAGGAGACGAACAGGTATGGTGGGTAATACGTACCTAGTGATTTGAAAAGCTCTTTAATGAGATGGATAGACAGTCAAGCTTGCTCAGCAGTAAAATTAATAGCAGGTTTTTTTTTTTAAAAGACTTTTAGGTGACTAATTATAGCTAGTTTTGATTTTGTACACAACCCCACAAAAAAAAAGTCAAAGTCCATGAAAGCGACCTGTGGGGTTTTATGTTTTTTGGGTCGCTGATTTCGAATCGATTGCCAGTTTTTCAGATCAGATCGCTTTCAAGGTCATTTGAAGGTCAAATGTAGAAAATATCGCATAAAAAATCTGAAAAAAATTCAGACATAGGTTTTTTAGAATGCTGAATCTGAATCCCGTGTCGGTTGACCTTCATGAGGTCAAGGTTAAGGTCATTTGAAGGTCAAACCAACAAAATAACCTCAAAAATATTGTAAAAACTTGACCTTCAAATGACCCTTATATGACCTTCAGATAACCAGACATGATTGAACCAACCCTGGATTCAGATTCAGCGACCCTCAAAACACATACATAAATTTTTACAATTTTTTTTTTAGGTTATTTTGTTGGTTTGACCTTCAAATGACCTTGACCTTGAACTTATGAAGGTCAACCGACACTGGATTTGAAATCAGCGTTCTAAAAAACTTTTGTCTAAATTTTTTCAGATTTTTTAAGCCTATTCTTAAAATTTGACCTTCAAATGACCTTCAGATAACCAGACATGGAACTTAAGCACTCAGTAAATTGTATTCTAAATACGCTGAAAACTATTCCACAATGATGGTTATTCCTTGGAGCAAGATTATGGGAAAACAATGATTTTGGAGTGTCTCCGACTCATTCCAATCGATTCAGTGTCAAAAAATTGGTAAAAAATGGTACCCCTAACGCCTGGATCGCGAAATCCATTGATAGAGGTCTCTGGCAAAAATGCCAGATTTGTAGGAAAATGTGCCAAACGTAACGTCGACGTGATTTCAGCAACTTGTGTGGCCGAATAGTGAAGTATTGACATTTGAGTGCTTGCCTCTGCTTCAACTTCAGGTTTCCCTAAGCTAATCCCGTGAACACTAATGCTGGCATACCCCCGCCGTTGCTAATTGATAGAAATTAGTGACCATTAGAAGGGGATCAGAGCTGACCCTATTGATTGGCAATATCCCCCTAACCCGAACGCTGATCGTGCTGTCTAATATATACTCTAATGACTTGGGTACCTTTAGCTTCTAGAGAGGTAAGTCGGAAATCGATGGGCACCCCGAAGGTTGATCTTGGTATTTCATTTTTGGTGAATGTTGATAGGAGCCGTTAGATGAAAACGATCATGATTCTGGAGAAATAAAACGCATCAAGTTATTCCACAACAGTGTGTGTGGAGTGTCCAGAACTTATCGCCAATCGATTCAGAGTCCAATAGTTAGTGGAAAATGATACCCCACACGCCTAGGCACCCAAAAATCTCAAAAACTCACTTTTGGAATGGGTCCCATTTTGACCCATCACACCTCAGGTGGGTACCAGTCGCCATTTAAACGAATTCAGCGTCCAAAATTTTAAGGAAATTGATACTTTACATGCATAGTTCCCAAAAATCTCGACAATTGAGTTTCCAAAAACACATTTTTACCCATACCCTTCTCAATTTTGGACCGATGGGGCTATCATACTTCACCAAAGTTTGTAAAACTTGCTAATTTGGAAACCCATCCGATGAGGGTGGGCAGTATTTCAACCCAGAATTTCCTTAGTTGTCCTGAGCATGTTCTCGTGTATGACGGCATGTTTTCAAAAATAAAATCACTCAAAAATATTGGTACATAGCCTACGTTTAATACTCAATTCTATACTCAAAGAGAAGTTGAATGAGACTATGTCCAGAGTGGGAGCATGGATGGATGGACACAGTCTCTGACTAGCCACTGCCAAGATGGAGGTTCTATTCACGCTAAAACGCATCCCAAATATCAGGCAAATCAGCAGAAATGTAAATGGATACACAGTTGATGAGCAGAGCGAGGTGAACACTTCGTTAAGCAAAACCAGAACAGTAAGTAAGGTTTCCCAGAACGGCAGGTTAACCCCGTTAGTTTGAAGAGCGAGCGAGCGCTAGTGTCGGGTCATCTAGCGCGAGCAGATGGACCTAAGCCCGATCGACCTGAACGGCGGGTAATTTGAACTGGCTTGAATTTGTTCCTTGGCGTATTTAGATCTTATAGGGAGGCCTGGGGCCGAACAGTCAGGTACTTGGGAATAATGCTGGACACCTGGATAACTTTTGGGGAGCACATAAGGATGGCAGCAGCCAAGGCAGCAATGACAACTGCAGCCCTGAGTCGACTAGTTAAACATTCAAGGACCTAGACCGTGTAAGAGACAACTATTAATGTCAGTTGTACACTCCATCCTGCTATATGGGGCAGAAGTGTGGGAGGACGCTCTGAATGTCAAATGCCACCAAAAACGGATGCTCACAGTGCAAAGAAGAGGCGCTTTGCATTGTGAGCTATAAGACAGTATCAGAACCAGCCGTGCTCCTGGCAGGAGTGATACCAATACATCTGCTTGCAGGGGGAGAGGAAAAGGATGTACGAGCGACTTGAAGAGGAGCCCTGGCCTCAATTAGCCAAACAAGAGCGGGAACACACACTTGACTCCTGGCAGGAGATCTGGGAGACAGAAACAAGAGGAAGATGGACGGCTCGACTGGTGCCCAATATACGTCAGGGTCAAGGTGGAATCCATTAAGATGGTTCCTAAACGATGAAATGATTTGTCAAATCTCTGTTCCCCCACTTTGCTGTTGCCAATGTACGCAAGTTTCAGCGTTCGAAAATCAAATCTTTTTGAACGCAGCTCCGCCCTCTGAATGGTCAATTCTGATTGGCTCTTCTCTGTACACATATACTTGCGTACTCCCCAACGGATGAGTATGATTTAGGCTGTGAACATGAACAGTTACAAAAATAACAAAACTTGCTGTGTCAACGTTTTGGATATTCACCCGTAGTAATTCAAGTCAACAAAATATTGTTAACAAGTGAACAATTGGAGCAATAAAAATACTATTAAAAAGAATGTTTGCCAACATTTTTATTGAGGGAAAGCCAAGTTGACGTTCAATCCCTTGTTCAGTGCACAGTTCCCTGAGGAACGAACTGAGATGCCGTAGTTCATCAAAAATGCCATCTCATCTCTGCATATCTATATTCATAATCTTCTTCAACAGACGTATTTTCGACTGAAGAAACCTAATCTTTATTCAAACTCAATTCCTTTGAACCTTCAGGGATAACGTAGTGTTTTCCTATGATTCAACAATTCAACGACCCTGATTTCAATTCGTTAGGAAGGAGGCTCATTATTTTTCCACTAGCGTGGGCGTAACGAGCTCGTTTTTTGCAAAGAATCGAGAGCAATTTACCTGAACCGACTCGGTCATGCAGCGCGATACGAATGAATCTTTGAATTGTGGCATACTCAAATATATAATTAGATTGACCACAAAGCAGTCTGGTGAATCAGTGATAAACCTAATAGCTTATGCATCAGGACCAAATCGTACAAAGAAAGCATCATAATTGTAACGCAGAGGGTGGTTTTTGATAATGTATTATCCATGTAAGTAGATTCAGATTTGCTCCTAAGAATCTGTAATGGCATCAGGATGGCCTTAATCTGAAGGATAGCTCATGATCGTGCCAGCTAACGTTTTGAAAGTATGGGGTTCTCGCAGCCAAGGCTTTTGGTTGATCCTACTACTCCCATTGGCCCAAAAATTTGACTGTAGTTTCATGTTGTCAAGATCAAAACGCTGCAATTTTTTTCATAAATAGTTGATCATTCCTTGGAGCAAGATTATTGGGAAAACAGTGAGTGTGGAGTGTCCCAAACTCATTACAAGCGATTCCAGCATTTTATGGCATTTAATTCCACATTCAATCTTGAAAATCCGCATTCAAAATAAGTAAGTTGGTACCTATTTCGACATGCTCTCCTATGGTGGGTGCTAATCGGTTCAGGACCCATCAAAACGAATTTAGCGTCCAAAATGTTGAGAAAAATGGTATTGTACGTTCCTCTACATCCCATCTGAAAAGTCGAGTTTTGAAGACGCTGTGAATTCCCACGCACGGGTTGGTTATTACTCTGACCAGGTGCATGGAGACTCATTCAACATGGGGAAAATGAGGGAAACAGTGGGTGTGGTGGGTCTCGGACCTATTCCAATCGAATCAGCGTCAACAATTTAGTGGAAAATGATACCCCACACGCCTGGGTACCGGAAATCTCGAAAACACATTCGAAATGAGTGGATTGGCGCCAATTTTGACACATAACCTCTTCCAGTGGGCGCCAATCGTTCTGGGACCCACCTCATTGGATTCAGCGTCCGAAATTTAGTGGAAAATGATACCCTACACGCCTAGGTTCTAGAAATCTCGAAAGCTCGCATTCAAAATGGGTAGATAGGCACCCATTTTGACCCATAACCTCATCCAGAGGGAGCCAATCGTTCCGGGACCCATTTCATTGGATTCAGCTCTGACTGAAAAGTTTCGAAAACCAACTAGAGCTGGAAATAGGTTCCTCACCAAAATTTCCCACCAAAGAGGTCCATCATTCCAGCTTTACTTCGCCCTTGAAACTTTTCAACTAGATCGAACGAATGTTGGCGTGGGTATGGGTAAAAATACATTTTTTTTTAATCTGATTTTTCGGGACTTATTGAAACTAGGCATGTAGGGTATCATTTTCCAAATTTTGGACGCTGAATCGTTTGGGGAACGAGTGCGGGACACTCCACACACACCGTTTTCTCCATATTCTTGCTCATAGGAAGAATTAACCATTGTGGAGGAGTTTGCATCATTTTGATCCAGACATCATGAAAAGCCAAATGTTGAATTTTTGGAGAGGTGAACTTTGACATGATTATTCCTGGAATAACAACCAGAAGCAATCCACCAAGTATTGTTGTGTTGTACTTGTTTAGGAGACATTGGTGGATTGGTGGTTTGGGTAATGTCAAAATGCCTGCATTAGAACCAGGGGTGGCATCCCCTTTTGTGCGGCGCATTCACCCCATATTACAAATTATGCCAAAATCTTCTTTATTACTGATTGGTTGCACGAAATGATGAAATTCCTTTTATAAAATGTTTTAGCTCTGTTTTGTGAACATATGCCGCAGCCATTAATAATGCTTTGACCTCATGCTGGATACATCTCTTTCTTTCTCCAAACAAGTCGTTCCCAGATCGTGAATTCGTTCTCACGATGAAACCCGTCTGCGGCTGGGAATATAACGGTTTACATCTGCCAGAGCTTCTTCCACAAGACAAAAATGACAAATAATTTCTCGCTATGTGTTCGTATTAGGAATAGATGAGATTGAAATCGTCTATGAAATTGGTCACATCCTAAAAAAAATTAGATTACGAGATAAACAGCACCTCACGTAGTCAAAGGGTGATTTCTCCTCATCAAAGCCAACAGCAAAATGTTTCTATCGATGATCATTGAATTCACATCAAAGTTAGACAGAACAAAATAGTACCAGTCTAAGAAGAAATGTAATTAATCTTTATGTATACATCAAGACTCAGCTTGCTAATGATAGCTAAGAAGCAAAGGACACTGAGCATCGAGTCACTCATTCAAAAGCACAACCACTCGAGGAAAGGAAATGTCGACATTTCCTGTTCTGCATTCATAGACAGCTGAGTCGATGATGAAGGGTCCTCCGGTGGTCGTGGCAAATAAAAGCTACGGGTCCTTGAAGGAACTTATTCGGAAAGTCGACGCATTCGGTTTTGAACGCAGGCGAAATAGGCACGTGGTCCTGGTGCACTACCACCTCTCAATCAGTTTGTAGTATCCATTCAGACAAAGAAGTCATCAATTTTTTATTTGATCACGATGGTAGGTTTAATGTAGACACAATGAAACATTGTACTGTCAAGTTTTGGCGCCAATTGAGAAGTTGACCTCTAGCATGATTTTTCAAGTAATAACCAACCAAAACTAATTTGTCTGTCCACCCTCCACTGAATTTTTGGTAGAAGATAGATAGACCGTAGAGAAGGTGAGACCAAAATGGGTATCTATCTACCCATTTCAAAAGTGGGTTTTCGAGATTTTTCGTACCTAGGCGTAGTGATGCGACATCGATAGAAAACATCGATGTTTTTAAAATCCGCCATCGATGTTGATAAAAACATGATCGATGTTCCAGAACATCGATGTTTTGGGGTTTGTGGATAACTATTTGTGTCTCAATAGATTGGAAGTGTTTCCACTTGTCTTCAGAGATTTGTGGCACAGCTTACACATTGACGCAGTCCCCGAAATTCTCTCAAAAAACTTCCACACTGCACTTTTTGGAGGCATATTGACATTAATATCATCACTGTCACATGAAAACAATTCAATCACTTGACATTGACAAGCGACTAGACGGTGTTGTTGTTGTTGTGTTAAAGAAGATGGTGGGATAAGAGCTGCGAGGCGCTTACTTTTTCATTGCCTTGGCCAACTTGTGATGGGGACAGGTAGGTGAAGGTGGCTCTTTCGACGAGTTACTGCAACTGCGACACCTTGGGATGCGTAAACTAAAGAAAAAATCGTCATGGTACTCACCCAAAAAGTAGAAAAATATTCGAATTTAAAACTTGAAACATCGATTGAAACATTGGTAACAAACATCGATGTTGAAAAAACATTGCTATTGAAACATCGAGGCTAAAAACATCGATGTTTTGAAAACATCGATGTCGATGTCGCATCACTACCTAGGCGTGTGAGGTATCATTTTTCACTAAATTTTGGACGCTGAATCCAATTAGATGGATCCCGGAACGATTAGTGCTCACCGGAAGAGGTAATGGACGCTGAATCGATTTAAATTAGTCTTCATGCACCTGGTCCAACCAACCCCTGTGATTTTAAAACTGGATTTTCGAGACTATTGAGTAACTAGGTGTACAAGGTATCATTTTCCAGAAAATGTTGAACGCTGAATCGATTGGAATGTGTCACATTTTTCCCATAATCTCGCTCCGAGGAATAAGTAACCATTGTGGAAGAATTTGCAGCGTTTTCCTTCATCCCAGAAGGATACAGAGCCTGCATAACATAACAGCCGCAACTTGGATGTGATGATTTTGTCCTGTCCCGGCCATCATCATGCATATTTTAATTCTCCATCAATTACTGATCCTTTTTCTTTGAACGACGGATTATTTTCACGCCCAACGTGAAGTTGATTGTCTGGCCGTTGAAACAAACAATTAATTTTGTTGTATCAATTATGCTGGAGCTTTATTTAAGACCCAAGGATGCACTTTTATGAGTCCTAGAAAGCTAGAAATGAAGCTGTAGTGGCGCTGAAGAGAGCCGTGATAGTACTGTGCCACCTCAATGTACATATGCACATACTACCCCTTTTGTGACTTCAATAATGGCTTGAGTCTCTGGACGAGTTGAAGGGCCGTGATTCTTCCACGTAATTCACGTAGGAAGTAGTGAACACGAGAGAGGAAATAACGACCTCCAGGTGTCCCGCTATCTGCGACCCTATTGACAAGAGCGGAGCAATGTTATACCACGGGTTGAATGAGAAGAAAGAACAGCACCGCTCATTCATAAAACTGATTAGGAGGCAGTTGTACTTTTGTTGGGAACCGAACAATGAGGTAGTCACTTGACAATTGGTCATATCACGGGGAGGAAGTGATTGGTGAAATGCGGTGCGACTCAAGCGTATACCGAAATTTGAAGGCCTGACATTGACATCCGTCGAAAATGCTTGCCCCATAAGGAAAAATGGAAGGTAAGACCCTTCCTCTAATGTTTGCAGGAAACCTTCTCCATAAAGTTCGAATTGGCTTTAAAACAGCTCTTCCATCTCTCAGTTGACGGGATTATTTTGAAAAGGCTGTTTACCCTCCCTCAGTTGACAGGATTATTTTGAAAGGGGTGTTTTCCTTATCAAAAAAGCTCGTTTTACTTTTTTGCTCTTTTAATAACCAACCAATGTAATCAAGCCAACCTCTCCAAATAAGTTGTAGTAAGTTAGCACCAGAAAATTAGCGCTGCAAACTCTTCCACAGGGGTTGGTTATTCCTTGGGCCAGCAGCATGGGGCCCAATCGATCCAAAATTTAGTGGAAAATGATACCCCACACGCCTAAGTACCAGAAATCTCGAAAACCCACTTTCGAAATGGATAGACCCATTTTGACCCAATTTGGTCCCACCTTCTCTACAAACTTGGTCTATCTATCTACTGCCATGGCGTGGAGGGTGGACAGACATTTCAGTTTTGGTTGGTTTTTACTAGAAAATCAATTGACGCCAAAACATGACAGTAAAATGTTTCATTGTGTCTCTTCCAGTGGGTGCCAATCGTCTCGGGACCCATCTCATTGGATTCAGAGTCCAAAATTTAGTAGAAAATAATACTCCACACAACCAAATTTGGTCCGTACGGGCTAAAAAGTTTCGAGAACCAACTAGCTGGAAAGGGTCCCTGTCCTAAATTTCAGATTTTTAGAAAATTTACTACTACCATAATACCTTGAAACGCCAAGAACAATTTTTGGGGCCGAATTGGAGAGATTGACTTTTTGCCTGAAAACATAGGTTGATTCTGATTTGATTGGAGCTCTCGTTCTCCCTTGGTAGCTGGGTCACAGCATACAGTATATATTGCAGGCTGAGCTGCTTGCAAGAGAGAAATGTGCTGAGGAGAACATGAAAAGCGCCTACCAAGGTAGGCGGATCCACATCTTCTCTGACATCCAAGGACCACTCAAGGCCTTAATGGGATCGAGCTCTGACTCGAGGCTGGTGCTTGAGTGCTGGGAAGCCCTCCAACTACTGAGTGGAACAAACAAGGTTGGGTACTCATATGGGTACCGGCCCACTCAGGGGTTGAGGAAAATGACCGAGCTGACGCTCTGGCTAGGCGTGGGTCGGGGACTATTTTCACGGGACCTGAACCATGCCTAGGAATCTCCCGCACCCTACTATCGGGGTGGGTGGCAACCTGGGTTCGCTCCCAGCACCAGAGGCGCGGCAAGAACACGGTCACATCATGATGACTGGTCCCAACAAAGGAAGGGCCACGAGATGCCTTAACCTTAACAGAGCTTCCCTGAGACTCACCGTTGGCTTATTTACAGGACACGGGGACTTCAGGAGGCATCTCTGCAGGATTGGGGTGCGCAATGGTACCCCTGACTGCAGATTCTGTGGCGAAGACGAGGAGACAGCGTCTCACTTCGTCTTCAATTGTCCTGCCCTGGAACACAGGCGTTTCAGAACCTTCGGGACTTCGGACCGAAGGGACATCCTCAACCAGGAGTACCTGGTCGGAGCTCTGCTGGACCTAGTCGGGAACACGGAGCTTTGGCCATGATGAGCTCCAGGGGTTAGCACAATGGGCCACTAGGTCCAAGTGCGGGGTGCGGGCACGGTGATGGACGCCTCCTTTACCCCTGTGTAACTAATCTAATCTAATCTAGGTTGATTATTCAAGGAGTAACCAACCAAAAATCTATGTTTAAGGTCGCCCAAATCTATTATTGAAGCAATCGCTGAGACTTGACACCTTTGCTTCGTACACCGGGCCTTGAATGAGAAGTTTTACTTTAAATTTATGGAGATTATTGCATGGTCTGTGTCCTTTGATGAACGCACATGACCGCGGGATATCATTATCCCCTTTTAACTTGCTGCACTTCGTTCAAATCAAAGGAATACAGAAACAAAGGATCGAACTCAGTTGAAACATTCCACAAGCTCATTAAGCTACTTACTCCCTTCTTGAGCGTTCTGAGCCTTTTGCGGAAAACAATCCTTTCTGGGGAACTGCATGATTCTTAGGATGTGACATGACTGGAACTGTGAAACCAGGACAGAACTTTTACTTTTATACCGCTGAAATGCGATCCATCTGGAGAGTCACATAGATCCAGTAAACCACTCGACCTATCTCGCCTCCGAAAAACTCGCTGTAAGAGGATTGTAACAGGAGATCCACACGTGCTGTACAAGTGAATCATATCTCACATAGATTTCACCCGTTATTCCAAGCACGATTTTTCCCAGTATTTCATTGCAACATCTTCTACCCTTTCAGATCGATGGGACAAAGAATACGTCTTACTCTTTTTCCTATTGAAACTCGTTTGTTCGGGTGAGTCAAGATTGGTGTTTCAATACTTAGAATGGAGGCTCTGATTGTGTGCGTTGACCTATTACTTGCTCTTGCCCATGAAAAACCCCTGCAAATCACTCCATAATGGTTGATTATTCCAGAGAGCGTAATTACGAGGGAATATTCTGATGGATAATGATACTTTTCATGCCTAGTTCTCAATGAATCCCGAGAATCGAGCTTCAAAAACGCTGCAAATTCATTCACAGGGGTTGGTTATCCCTCGGAACAGGCGCATGGAGATTCCTTTCAATCGATTCAGCGTCCGAATTTTAGTGGAAAATGATACCCCACACGCCTAGGCACAAGAAATCTCGAAAACACATATTCAAAATGGGTAAATAAGTACCCATTTTGACCCATTACTTCTTCCGGTGGGTGCCAATCGTTTCCGGACCAATTTCATTGGATTCAGCGTCCAAAATTTAGTGGAAAATGATACCCCACACGCCTAGGCGCAAGAAATCTCGAAAACACATATTCAAAATGGGTAAATAAGTACCCATTTTGACCCATTACTTCTTCCGGTCGGTGCCAATCGTTTCCGGACCAAGATTGACTTGAAAAATTGCATGAAAAATTCAAGGAATAAACAACCAAAAACACATTTTTACCCCTACTCTCCTCAGATTTGGTCCAATCGGGCTGAAAGGCTCGAGCCAAAAATCGCTGATTTGATTCTGGACCAGTTTTGATTCAAATCAAAAATCAAAAATTGATGAATTCATCGTCTGAATAGGACACTGCAAACTAATTGAAAGGTGAGCAGTATCGATTGAAGCAGAAATGATGCTGAAATAAAATTGGGTTTTTGCTCTTTTTTGGCATTAGGTTATTAGTTATTACAATCAATTTGTTTGAGCCAAAAGTTGGAAGGTCCTGTTGGATGGTTCTGTGTTGTTTGTATCACTTTCACTTCATCGTTTTCCTAATCTTGATCATCGCATGTTGTTTTGTTCGCTTTTTGCCCCCATAAAAATGGAAAGTGGTTAAGTAAATTGTTCTTTCGCAGTTAGTTGAATCTTTAGTTCACATAATTCCATGCAGAAATGCGATATCAAGTTAACAACCTGTCAGCCAGTTGTAAAGGAACGTAATTGAACTTACGTATGCCATTTTGATTGGATATTCCTCGAATTATCAACCTATGTTATGCCAGAGGTAATTCTCTCCGATTATATGTCGCTCAAATATATGACCCTGAGAATGAGAGACCATGAGAATTTGCCTGCCGTTTTCAGTAGTAGACAATATTGTCATATAATGGGAAATATCTGGGTCAGGGACCTCTTTTCAGCTCGTTAGTCCTTGAAGCTTTTTTTTTTTTTTTTTTTTCCAGTTCAATCGATCCGAATTTGGGGAGGGAATGGGTAAAAATGTGTTTTGAAACTCGAATTTGGGAAATTTTTTGGAGCTAAGCATCTGTAGTATAATTTTCTACTAAATGTTGGACGCTGAATCCAATGATATGGGTCCCGGAACGATTGGCGTGGAACCTTCTGGAAGATGTTATGGGTCAAAATGGGTGCCTATTTACCCATTTCGAATTTGTGTTTTCGAGAATTCTGGTACCTAGGCGTGTGGGGTATCATTTTCCACTAAATCTTGGGCGCTGAATCTAATGGAATGGGTCCCGGGACGATTGGCGCCTTCTGGAAGAGGTTCTAGGCCAAAATGGGTACCTATTCACTCATTTTGAATTTATGTTTTCCAGATTTCTGGTACCTAGGCCTGTGTGGTACCATTTTCCAATAAATCTTGGACGCTGAATTCAATGCGATGAGTCTCGGAACGATTGGCGCCTTCTGGAAGAGGTAATGGGTCATAATGGGTACCTATCTACCCATTTTGAATATGTGTTTTTGAGATTTCTAGTACCTAGGCCTGTGGGGTACCATTTTCCACTAATTTTTGGACGCTGAATCGACTGGAATGCGTCCGGGACACTCTACACTCACGGTTCCTCCATATTTTGCTCAGTAATTTGCAGTGTTTTGGGGATGGAGCGCACGACCCTTGATTCCAAAGCCTTCTCTACACTGAATGCAGAATGCAAGTGGATTAAGATGTTGAGTGTGCAAACACCCTCTTTCCCCTCCCCCCTTGGCACACCTATTTCGAGAGTGAAAATAAATAGCTTCCGCTGCCATTTTCGATCGGAAGCAAAAGGAGAGGATGGAACGAATGAGTGTGATCAATAAATTTTAAAAAACGTATTTATATTCATGGCCAATTTAACGTCATGGATGCAAAGTAGCGACATGCAAAGTAGTCGTTATAATTGGCAGGATGTCAAAAAAAACGTTTTAATGATCAATTCAGCACCTTTAGTCGTCGAGAATCGTGAATGGTAATATTTCTTGTGAATCACTAAAGGATCGTCCCATGTGAGCGTCGAAAGAGACCTTCACCACGTTGCGTAAGTTCGCAGGGAATTACTACTCTTCGAAAAAACAGTAATGGCTCAACTCTCACTTCCAACCGGTAGTTTGATGAATTTTTCGTGGGCGATTTCGTAGAAAAATTTTCCAACCCAAGCCTCACCTCGGCCAAAAGATGACTGTCCAGATGATCGGAGGTGAATGACTCAAGTAGCCACTTTCCTCTAACCGGTTGGGAGAAAGTTCACCATTCTGTCCGGAAAGGTCCCGACACAGATTCGCAGCCCAAAAACTTCGGATGGGATTTTTTTTTTTTTTTTTTTTTTTTTTTTTTTTTTTTTTTTTTTTCTACTTTTCTTGCGATGAGAAGTTCGACGCGAAAGCTGATCGCTTAGAACTAGGAATTAAAGTGTAATTAAAGAAACGATTGAGTGCAAAGGCAGCGGACCTGCTGCCCACAGAAAACTGCGGAAACGGATGGTGGTGGGGATAGGGGGTGGGAGCACCCCTGTTGATTTTCAATCACCACGCGTCAGGGCTCCACATTCGAGCTCCAGTATGAATCAAAGGCATTTCAATCATTTTTTTGCGTTACTTGACGAATTTATTCAACAGCTTTTAGAAATCATTGAAAAAAGCACTCAGCCCCTCAAAAAGCTAATATTCATAAGGAGAGTTTCAATTTCAAAGAAATAATCAGTGAGTAAATAGGGCAATGTGGGCAAAAAACTGAGAAGGTCACTCACATTGGGATTTTTTTTCTCTGTTTATTAGAATTGCACCAAGTTATAAACATATTAGCAATATTTTTGTGACTTAAGTTGACTAGGTTACATCTTCAGCCAAGGTACATTGCTTAGCTTTTAATTATTCTAACAACTGATTTTATTGTCATTGCATTAGCGAACTAGTTCATGTGGTTTCGTACGTTTAAGCCTTCTGACGAGATCATTGACGTCAAGAAGTCGAACAGCCTCTTCGTTGACATGATCTTGTAGCCTTTGGAGATGGGCAGCTGCTTGAAGCCTGATGGTTTCGTTTACTGTCTCGACTTGTAGGTCATGGTGTAACCGGTCGTTTCTGAAGTACCACGGAGCGTTCGTAATGCACCTAAGTACCGTATTTTGGAATCTCTGTATCATGTCTAGATTGGTTTGAGCGGTGCAGCCCCACAACTGCGCTCCATAAGTCCAGACTGGCTTTAGGACATGCATGTAAAGGATCATCTTGTTGTGAACGGACAAATTTGATTGTCGCCCCATTTTGGTTGGTTATTCCTTGAATAATCAACCTATGTTTTCATGATAATGGTCAACCTCTCCGATTCGGCTCAAAATTTTTTTCTGGACGTTTCATGATGTCCTGATCAAAAAAGGTCAATGTCCGTCCGCCGTCCGCCGTCCGCCGTCCGCCGTCCGCCGTACGCCGTCCATTGTCCACGCCGTTTTTGGTAGTAGAAAATGTTCTAAAAATCTGAAATTTGGGTCAGGGGTCTGTTCCCAGCCGAGATGGGTCCTCGAAACTTTTCAGCCCGATCGGACCAAATTTGGAGGGGGTAGGGGTCAAAATGTGTTTTTTGAAAAATGGATTTTCGAGATTTTGGGTGATTTAGGCGAGTGGGGTGTCATTTTCCACTAAATTTTGGACGCTGAATCCAATAAAATGGGTCCCAGAACAATTGGCACCCACTGGAAGAAGTAATGGGTCAAATTGGGTATTTATTACCCATGTGGGTGACTTCAGCCGAATAGACAAACAAAACACATCGTCATATCCTGTTGTTTATAACCAGCTGTTAAACTTAGCAACCAATTTTGAGCAGTTGCCTACAATTCTTTTTACTGTCCGAGCTTTTTATTCGTACCATTCAATTCAATTTAATACAATTATTATAGCCTTCTAAATTACCTACGTTTTCTCAATATTATATTAGTAAATTAGTGTCGTAGTGCCCCATAGATACACCCATCTTGAATATGTGTTTTCGGGATTTCTGCTACCTAGGCGAGTAGGGTGTCATTTTCCACTAAATTTTGAACGCTGAATCGATTGGAATGGGTCTGAGACCCGCCACACCCACTGTTTCCCCCATTCGAGGAATAACCAACCCGTGTGTAAGAATTTGCAGATTTTTTCAGTACATTTTTCTGAATTTGAGTGTCAGTTCATCCTTTTTCTTTTTCACGTGGGCTCTCCATCTGAGCCTCGCGTCGAGCCTCATACCAAGGTACTTAGCTTCATTGGTGTATGGAACCACTTTGTTGTTGAGATGAGTTGGAATGTGGCTAACCTTTATGTTGGTAAAGTCTACGTGCACCGACTTGGCTTCATTTATTTTAATTCTCCACCTTGCTGTCCAGTCTTCAATTTGGGAGATTGAGAGGTTAAGTTTTGTCATTGACTCTTCATTGTTGTTTCACACAGCCAAAATTGCCGTGTCATCGGCGAAGGTCGCTGTTGTGTTTTCCTCATTTTCAGGTAGATCACTGGTGTAGAGGAGATACAAGAGTGGGACAAGTACACTCCCCTACATTGGGATATGACAGTTTTTTGGTTGGTTATTCCTTGAATAATCAATCAATATATTCATGTAACAGAATGCCCAAAATTGTTTTCCGGCGTTTCAACTGTTTACATCAAAAAGTCAAATGTCCGTCCGCCGTCCGCGCCAATTTTGTTAGTAGAAATTTTCTAAAAATTTGACATTTCGGTAAGAGTCTGTTCCCGGGTCCTCGAAACTTTTCAGGATTCAAGAGTCTGAAATGATACCCGACTCGGCTAGTTCCCAAAAAATCCACAAGATCGAGTTTCAAAAACACGTTTTTATCCATACACGCCCCACATTGGGCGCCCCCCTCTCCGATTGGACATCCAAAATTTTACAGCACACTTTTCGTGGTCTCTAGATCAAAAACGCTGCAAATTCTTTCACAGGGGTCGGTTAGTCCTCGGACCTGGCGCAATGAGACTCATTTCTTCAACATGGGGAAAATGGGGGAAACAGTGGGTGGTACCCCACATGCCTAGATACCAGAAATCTCGAAAACATACATTCGAAATGGGTAAATAGGTGCCCATTTTGACCTATAACTTCTTTTGTTGAGAACCAATCGTTCACGATTTTTCTAAATATGTATCTGAAATTTGGGTCAGGGGTCCTTTCTTGTCTCTAGATGCCCTCAAAACTTTCCAGCCCGATCAAACCAATTTATATTTTTTTTATATTTTTTATTTTTGTATATTTTCGATATTGTTGGCGATTCGTGAGGGGTATCATTTTCCACTAAATTTGGACGCTAAATCGATTGAAATGAGTCTCCATGCACCTGATCCGATGAATAACCAACCCCTGTGGAAGAATTTGCAGCGTTTTCAGATGCCACCACGTCTCTGCCAAAATCTTTAGGTAATTTAGAAAACGTCAAACCTCAAATATCGCGCAATGAGCGGAAAATATTAAACGCCGACCCATTTCCATTTGATCTCACTGCTTCAAATAATTATTTTCAGGAACTTTTAATAATTAATCCAGGCCACTAACGTTTGACTTTTGGACTTTCATGTGTGATTTTCACGCACACTGACATTTCTCTAGCGTACGACTTCCACAGAGGGGAATTCACCACTAAAACATTATGGAAAACTTGGCACCAGGGTGATTTTGGCCAGAGAAAAAACGAAAAGTGAATTCACCGCGAGTTTTCTCAAAGAAAATTTACGTTTCCCCTTTTGAAGTTGCCCCTGGTTTTCAGTAAAACTCCTTCTCAATTATACCTTCAAAGCCAGGCGAGGACCGTGCCGAGTAAAACTCTCATTCCGGCCGAGCCTTGGAATGTTTTTTGTAAACAGTGTTGTCCTTGAGCCGACGTCACTTCTGTTCGCAGCTTCGCGTCTTTATTTTAAGAAACCAAATAGAGTAGATTCGACGAGGGAGAAGCTGGTTGCAGGAATGAGTTGGCTTCCTAGTTGGAATTTTATATTCGATTGGAGATTAAGCTAAGCACAATTATTGATTCATAAGTACTTGGTTTAGTGATCGAATGGGTCGCACGCGGTGTAATGGAATAAAACTGACGAAAAATGTAGGTTGTTAGTGTGAAAAAGAAAACCAAGAGACCACTGAACAACTTGTTGACAGCAGTGATTCAATCTCTTTTACTATGTTGTTCCGGAGAACACCGTTCTTAATTGGAGATTTTTCTCAAAATCGCTGCAAATTCTTACACACAGTTTGGTTATTCCTCGGGCCAGGAGCATGAAGACTCATTTCTGGTGTGGCGGGTCCCGGACTCATTCCAATCGATTCAGGGTTCAAATATTAGTGGAAAATGATACTCCACACGCCTAGGTATCAGAAATATCGAAAACACACATTCGAAATGGGTAGATAGTTATTCATTTTGACCCTTAACCTCATCCAGAGGACACCAATCGTCCCAGGACCCACTTCACTGTATTCAGCGCCCAACATTTAGTGGAAAATGATACCCCACACGCCTAGGTATCAGAAATATCGAAAACACATTCGAAATGGGTAGATAGTTACCCCTTTTGACCCAAAACCTCATCCAGAGGACACCGCCTCCAAAATTTAGTGGATATCGATACACCACACGACTAGATCGCCAAAAATCTCTAAAATCGATTTTTTGAAATACACGTTTCAACTTAAGTCGTTTGAAGTCTTGAAATGGTTATTGAAACTTATAGTCAGGAACCAACATGTAAGCCCCCAGCCTTACTGCCTCCAAAAACCAGAAGGGAGGGAGCATGCACCAGGATGCGCGCGCAGCTCCTGCCTGGACGTCGCATTTGGAGAGAGCTCCAGCTTGTTGCCAAGGCGCCCAACCTGTCGGAGTCATATATATTTTTGTAACCCTGTCGTGCAAGTGCATCTCACTCAGTCCATCCTGGCTTTGTCCTGTGCTCGCTCTGAAGTGAAGTATACCGTGCTGAAGTCAACTGATTAATACATGTATCATGTATTAATATTGTATTTTATGCTCCACATGTTGTCTAATTTACTTTGTCAAATTACTTTGTCTTGTATCAGTTCTGGCCTAGGTTGAGGCATATCCTCCTTTGCAACGTGTCCTTATTTTCAATTATAATTCATTTTGTATCAATGTATTTTATGCTCATCCTTGGTATCCCTAATTAACGCTCAGTCGTAAGTCTTGGACATACATTGTGTAACCTCTTGCTAGGTCCATTCAAAACCTTCGAAGAAACCCGAATTAAATTATAACAGATTTTAATTCGAGAGAGGCTTACAGTCAACATTCGGCTTATTCGATGGTATGAAACGTATATTAACATAACAACAAGTGTAAGAATCCTCCACCAAGTTATACTTCTACCAAATCGTTATCAGTACGATTCAGTGCAGGATTTGTGGAGTTATGGTGTAACGGAATTATTGATTTCCATACAATTCTATACAAAGTGAGATGCCATCACCAGCACGCTCAATAAGAATCTTAACGGATGATATTTGAACCCCAAAATAGTTTTAACGGTCATTTTATTAATATAATAGGTACTACACTTAACTCGACTTAATCGAGAGACTGCACCCCATCCAAGAACATCATAGAACTGAGCGTTTTTTCGGCACTGATCCGATAATTTCCTCAAATACCTGTGCAGTTATTGATTGTTCTAATTTTCCTAGACAGTTACAGTTAAATTGTGAAGAATTTTCGAGTTTTCTCAAACTCATCCTCTCACATCAATCAGTGCCTGGCAGCGTGAGTAGAAACTACAAGGAAAAAAATATGGGGGCAATGGTTGTTCAAGGAATGAAACGTATCTGATGAACTTGAAGGACAGACCAAGTTCCGGGCTATGGAGCTTCCCCCGATGATCGGAAAGAGACATAAGTAGGAAGGTATCTGCAGACTGATTCAACCGGTTCGGAACGACTGGACAATAAAACGGAGCCTCATCTATTTGTCTCATTTTTATGCCTGCTTGTGTCGCTCTTGCATGGAGTGATAGATGATCTTTGTAGAGTGTTCACCGTCAACCAATTTGAAACATACTACAATGAGCAGCAGGTCGGCGTGTGAATACTGGGAAAATGGGTAGGTAACAGGATTAGCCTAACAAAAAATGCTGCAAATTCTTACACACGGGTTGGTTATTCCTTGGACCAGGCGCATGGATACTCATTTCTTCAACATGGGGAAAATTGGGAAACGGTGGTTGTGGCTGGTTCGGACCCATTCCAAGTGATTCAGGGTCCAAAATTTAGTGGAAAATGATACCCCACACGCCTAGGTACCAGAGATCTCGAAAACAGACATTCGAAATGGATAGATAGATACCCATTTTGGCCCATTGCCTCTTCCGGTGGGTACCAATCGTTCTGGGACCCATTTCATTGGATTCAGTGCCCAAAAGTCAGTAGAAGAAGGTACTCCGCACGCCTAGATCACCAAAATCTCGAAAATCCATTTTTCTTCCAAAGTCGGACGGCGTTGACGGCAGACAGCCTACGGCGGACACATTTTGATCCCTACCCCCCAAAATTTGGGCTGAAAAGTTTCAAGGGCTAATAAGGAGAATTGAGAGCGTTGCCGACATGAGTAGCCGCTGTTTAAATAGCTTTGGGCCAGAGGTAAACCATGGTATGCTAAAGAAGCTGCTGAGGGCTGTATCATGTGTCATGCCTCAATCTGCAGCTGTGCTAATATGCTCCCAGAATCTCTGTATCTAGGATCACTCTCAGGTAATTAGAGGCTGCCCTGGTGTAGACCACTGTATCTTCAGTCAATTCCATTGGCTTCAGTGTCTTAATCCTCCTGCAAGAGAAAACCACCACCTCTCTTTTCTTCACTGCAAGGGCCACTCTGCCAATCAGCAATCTTCGACTCACATTGTTATGATACCCATCACTTTATTCAGCTTGTTGTGTGCTTCTTCAGCCATCTTGGCCAGAATCACTGCAGCTACATCATCTGCATACCCCACCAAAAAAGTGTCCATTGGCATGGGCAACCTGATGATTCTGTCATACGAAATGTGTTCGTAGGGTTGGTCTAAGTATGGATACCTCTTTTGCCCTTCTAAGTGCCGTTAAAGAGCTGTCTTGCGGCATATTTCTATCGCGATCTTCACTGCTTCTACTGGCATGCCTCATAGCCACGGGCCTTTCCGCTCTTTATGCTTTCTACAGCTTTCTTGAGCGTGGCTTCTTGGAACAGGGGAATTTCCACCTGGTTGATCGCTTGCTTCTGTCTGCACACCAATTGGTGGACTGAGAAGAGCCCATTCACGATTACCTTCATCTTCCATTCGTCCAACTACTTGTATCCTTCATTAGGTCTCAATTTCTTGGTGACAATCTTGAATCGTAGCCCCCATGGTTCATTTTCGACTTCTTCTGTCAACTACGGGGAGGTTAACTTAGGAATTACCAACCAAAACCAGATTGTTTTTTCTAATTTTCTCATTTATTGATGTAATAAATCTATATTTATTTATTTTGAAAACAAAGAGTTCGATACAATGAAACTATTATTATTGTTAATAACTGTATTTTGTTTTTCAAAAACGGTTAGATGAAATTAACTGTCAAGAAGCAATCGGAATTCAAAAAGTGAGACTGCGGGATTGTGGAAAACACTGAAAATGACCTTTAAATACACACTTTACTCCTACTTTTGGTGCAGATATTTCACTGAGGTTGAGCCTGCAAATGTTGACATTGCTCGAAGTTGAAACAAGCGACCCCAAGGTGCAAAAACAGGCTCTCTCCCGGTAAACGCGCAAGAAAAGCGACCTCTACGCTTGTAAATTCACATGGCCTCTTACGTCAGCTGCAGGTTGGGTCTTATATTGTGACCACCGAAACTCGCTAATGCGGTATGAGGAGGATTAAATTACCGGGTAGGTAACCGGGAGCCACGATCTGCGATCTGTATCTGGTAAGAGAATTCCTCCGCAATCAAAGCGTGATTATCGTCCACGTGTTCAGTTATGAAATCGTATTATGGCCATCGTCGATGTAAGATGTTGGCTGTGAGATAATTTAAGGGCAACAAACAGGCCTCTGATATATTTATCCCTTCTTGTCCGAACTGAAAACAGTTTATTTTCGAAAACCAACGAGGTACCGCTTTTGTAGTTCCTTTTATGTTATAACCTGTCTCTTAGACGAGAGAAACAACACGATAGGAACCGAAATTCGCTCTAAAAAACCTGAACCCAATTACTCAATCAAGAGGGCAGCTACTCCATGTCGTTGGATGATACAATGTTTGTACGTTCTACAGCTAATTTTTCACTGTATGTGGTTCGCTGTGTCCTTTTTGAGTGGGTCACTCCTCAAAAAAACTCTGCGTCTGAAATGGCTAAAATTGTTAAGAGCTAAGGTATGGGGAAAACGGTGAATGTGGAGTGTCCCAGACACATTCCAATCGATTCAGCGTCCAACATTTGGTGAAAAGTGATACCCCACACGCCTAGGTACTCCAAAAGGTACCAATTGGTGCTTACCGGAAGAGGTTATGGGTCAAAGTGGGTTTTCGAGATTTCTGGTACCTAGGCGTGTGGGGTATCATTTTCAACCAAATTTTGGACGCTGAATCCAATGAGACGGGTCCTGGGACGATTGGTGCCTGTCAGAAGAGGTTATGGGTCAAAATGGGTACCTATCTACCCATTTTGAATGTCTGTTTTCGAGATTTCTGGCACCTAGGCGTGTGGGGTATCATTTTCCACTAAACTTTGGACGCTGAATCGATTGAAATGAGTCTCCATGCGCCTCGGTCCAAGGAATAACCAACCCCTGTGATTGTCTTAGGTACCTAGGAATTCCAGGTATCATTTTCAATTAAATGATAACTGTTGTATTTCGTATCTACGGTCTGACGAACCGAGTGAAGGGAACGTATTTGCTTCGCGGTGGTGTTCAACAAATACCACCTTCAGATTGACGGCTCACAAATCCGGGTCAAGATTGCCATTTCGATATTTCAAGCTGCTCGTCTCGCCGTGACTTATTACGAAATACAGCATCCGTTGGGGAGATGACGAAGAACCGGTAACTTCGACTCACTTAAAGATTGTGACATTACTTGAGGAAAATATAAATATCTCAACCATTTTGGTTGGTTGTTCCTTGAATAATCAACCTATGTTTTCATGCAAAAAGTTAGTCTCTCCGATTGGGGAGAGACGGGTTTCGGAACGATTGGGGTCCAAAAGAAGAAGTTATGGGTCAAAATGGGCACCTATTTACCTATTTTGAAAGTGGGTTCCTTGGTACCTAGGCGTGTGGGGTATCATTTTCCACTAAATTTTGGACGCTGAGTCCAATGAAGTGGGTCCCATAACGATTGGCACCCTATGGGAGAGGTTATGGGTCAAAATGTGTATCTATCTACCCATTTTGAATATGTGTTTTCGAGATTTCTGGTACCTAGACCTTTTTTTGAACGTTTTATTGAAGTCATAATGAGTCCTTCCGCGTTCTGAGATATTCCTTCAATTCTCACAACACCTAATCGCCCGTACGGGAGATCCAGAAACCGAAAACACGGTGACTCGACACGAATAAATTTACGAGACGCACACGGCAAATCGGTTGGTTTGAAGAGACGACCGGAAACGTTAGAGAAACTCGGCCTGTCAACTGTTCATCGGAGATGTTAAGGATGCATTTGCAAGTCTGATGAACGAGATTTATAAACTGTTTCGAAACAGTGACATCATAAATCAACCAATGGCGACAAGATTGATTTCAATTTGTTCCCATGTTAAACATGTTTGAGTTTGTTCTCTCGGCCTTATTTAGTTGGCAGCTGCGGTGAATGGCATTGCATTTCCGTTAGAAATTTTACGCTGTGGTCAATAAAAAAATGAATGCGATATTACGAAACAGACAACTCCGAACGAAGTGCTATTAATGAAGCCTGGTGTTCGATTAATTCAATTGGAATTGTGTCAAATACCCACGAATGCAGCAGTCAACAACGAATTTAGAACACAAATATCGTAAGCCATTTTTCAAAAAAATATAAATAAATGAAGTATGGGGGACACAGTGAATAAGGAATGTCCCAAAATCATTCCAATCGATTCAGCGTCTAACATTCAGTGGAAAATGATACCCCATACGCCTAGGTACCAGAAAATCTCGAAAACCCACTAGGTAGATAGGTTCCCATTTTGACCCTTACTCACCTCCAGTAGGCACCAACCGTTCTGGGACCCATTTCAATGGAATCAGCCTCAAACATTTATTGGAACATGATGTCACACGTGCCTGATTCCCAAATAGTCCCGAAAATTATGTTTCAAAAAGCGAATTTTTACCTATTTCTCCCCAAATTTGGACCGATTTGGCTGAAACGTTTCAAGAACCAACTAAAGCCGGAAGAAAATCAAACCAAAATTTCAGATTTTGGGCAAATTTCCAATTCTTAAAGACGGCGTGGAAATAAAATTCAGGTGTTTTGATTTAGACATCATGAAAGCTATACTATCAAATTTTGGGGCCAATCCTTTGACTCCGGCATGATTATTTAGAATAAATTGCTGGACTTAAAAATACGATCTGAAAACTCTCTAATCCTCGATAAATATCAAAATGTAAATTCATCTTCAAATAATTCATCTTCTTTAGATCTCCACCAATTAAGACCAACGTAAATAGCGTTGAGCAAGGAATATTTAATACATTTTCAGTGCTAGTTCCTTAACGTCCATAAAAATTGCAATCTTAAAAGAAAAATTAAAAAAATATATATTTTTTAATTTGATCTCTGTCCCTCTTTAATATTACTTAGTGATAAATGCAAATAGGTCGATCAATATCTGTTTACATTCAATTTTCTTGTGAGGAATTGTCTCTATAATAAATAACTATGATATTTACCTACCTTTCACAGACCCACGATGCGCTCACTAGGGGTTATTATAGAAAGAGATGAAAAGTTTAGGGAAAATGGAGTGCCCAAGTGAAAACAATGTGCAATAAAATATACAAGGGAATTTTCCAGTTTAGAAAATTAGGTAGGGAGTTCCCGAAATATGTGAAAAACAGCACGTTCAGGCCCTAATCTGTCCTACTATTGATTATGCGCTGTTCGCTATATACATGATGCTAGGATAGACGAACATATAACCCCATATTTTAAAAAACTCGAATGGTTAAAAATTAAGGAGAGACGAGAATTAAGAGTAGCGACAATGATGTACAAAATATTTAACTCACAGAGGCCGCAATACTTGTACGAAAAATATCAAAATTTATCACAGCAAGAAGGAAGGAGACCTGCTTAGAAATACCAAAACACTATGCTATAGTAAATCATTTTTTATAGAAAGCATAATGATCTTCAATATCACTGTGGAGCTGTTCAAAGATGCAAAAACTGTTACGCAAACAGAGGTATTTTGAGAAGCTGATGATTAGTGTTGGAGAGAAAATCTCCGTTGTATTTGAAGTATTTATTTATTTTTATTATTATTTAATTAATTTAATTATTAGTTTTGAAATAAGCAGAAATTATGTTATATTTATAGTTATTATTGTGCTATCCTGACTAATTTTGTTTGTGTTATTTCATAAAGTGTATCTGTCCTGCAGAAAAAGTGAGCTTTTAGCCTAATGCAGGGCAGATTAATAAATCAATAAATCAGTCACTTGACGGGCTAAGCTTGTAGCGTTAGAATTATTTGATTTGATACATACGAAGGTAGTTGTCAATATTTGGTTTGTTTATTTATTGATTTTTTAAGAATATAATGTTTAAGAGCCGTAATGTTAATGTTTGTGTAAAAAATTAGGACAATGACGGTATTTACCAGGTGTTTCGGGGTGAAGGCCAGTTTCGGACGCACAATGAACATGGAACATCACTCAAATTTCACCATGCACTCGGAAGACGACGCGCACTTGTGGCAAAAAGCCGGCTTTACCCCCCCTAGCTGCGCACTGACGTTCGAACGCGCGTTTCCAGCTCGAGGAGCCACTGACACGATACTGAAAACCGAGTTGGGCTCGTGGGCCCCTACCAGTTCGAATTCCCGCTCTTTCGTTCTCAGTTGACGGTCCAATCCGCCTCGAGACGCCACTTGCCTCAACCTCAGCAACTTGCGAACCAGACTTGCCCGAGTATACTTGAGAAGGTCATCTGTCCGTCATCCGGTTCATCTATGGCGAGAACTCCGACTCCTATAGTGTACCCTGCCTGAGGACAGGCTTCTCCCGACATTCGAGCTGTCAAAGGGGGTTGGCAGCAACCACAGGCACTCACTAGCAGACTCATAAACCCTAGACACTTCCAATAGCTCTCCAGTACCCAAGGAACTGAAGGGATGAGTCAATTTTACTCACCACCCTTAATTTTGCTGTTTTGGAAGCGTTTCCATACTCTCTTACTGCCTCTGGTGCTGAAAAGTCGATCGTGACGGTCGTTTGAGTATTAAAACACTTGTAACTCATAGCACATAATAATAGCCTTTATTGAAAAAATTAATTAATTAATTAAAATAACCCACATTCCGAAACCCCAATATTTGGTAAAAAACGCTGCAAATTCTTTCACAGGGGTTGGTTATTCCTCGGACCAGGCGCATGAAGAAAATGGTGGAAAACAGTAAGGATAGAGTGTCCCAGACTTGTTCCAATCGATTCAACGTCCAACATAATATGTTATATTTCCACTATATTATAGTGGAAAATGATACCCCACACGCCTAGGTAGCAGAAATCCCGAAAACACATATTCAAAATGGCTAGATAGATACCCATTTTGACCCATAACTTCTTCCAGTTGGCGCCAATCGTTTCGGAACCCATTTTATTGGATTCAGCGCCCAAAATTTGGCGGAAAATGATTCCCCACTCGCCTAGATCGCCCAAAATCTCAAAAACCCATTTTTCAAAAAACACATTTTGACCCCTAACCCGCCCGTTTTTGGTCCGATCGGGCTGAACACCTGCTGGATTTCTGGTACCTAGGCGTGTGGGGTATCATTTTCCGCTAAATTTTGGACGCTGAATCCAACGAAATGGGTCCCGGAACGATTGGTGCCAACTGGAAGAGGTCATGGGTCAAAATACATGGAACAAACGGAAACGCAGAACGCAACATGAATAGAACAAAGTGATACAATGTAACACAACAAGGAATCGCGACGCGAAGGTTGAATTTTTTTTTTTTTTTTGTCATACACTTTGTTATATTTTCGTTCGAATATTTTATACCATATTATAGTACCAGAGGGTGTATCAGAAAAATAGAGTTGAATCGACGCTTCCAATATTTCTTGTGAATTATATTGCCATAGACACCTATGCGTTGTAAATCTCCTTACTACAAAATTTTATTAAGAGCCGTAAAATGTACGCAAAAACTGCTCCAATACGTATTATATTCAGAAACCATAAACGCCTTCAGAAGTCATAAAGTTGGTTTGCAAAAAGTTCTATCTACGTCGTCCGAATGCACTTTTTCACTAGACGTTCGGAACCCATGTCAGCCAGCTCCACACGTCAAATTTTATCTACGATCAATAAATTGAAATTAAATCAAATGGTAAAATTGTATAAGGGTAGTAGAGTATTTAGTACCTTATTTAAAAAATGTCCATAGCATTTATTTGAATCACAGGTGTTGGTTATTCCTCCGAACGGCGCATGGAGACTCATTTCTTCGTCATGGGGAAAATGGGGGTAACAGTGGTTGTGACGGGTCCCGGACCAATCAATTCGGGGTCCAAAATTTAGTGGAAAATTATACCCCACACGCCTAGATTGCCAAAAATCTTGAAATCCATTTTTCGAAATACACATTGTGACCCCTACCCCGCCCAAATAAATGGGTCCCTGACCAAAATGTCAGATTTTTAGAAAACTAATCTTAATCTTGATTTGAATTGGGTGTGGATAGTATTTATGCGGACTGCAATATCCTACCTGCCCAACATTCTGGCTGTCTGTAGTAAGGAGAACAACTGTTTTAAAACATCGATTTTTACCGAAACATTGACGTTTTTAGTTACCGATGTCGATGTTCTTGGACTGTCCTACCTGCCTGGTGGGTCAGATACCTACCTACATTTTTTGCTAAAAACTGGTATTTATTCTTGTTTAAAAAACACTTACTCAATTACGTACTTCACTTATATCGAGATTTAGTATCAAAACCAGCTCAATCCACAATTGATGAGCAGATTATATCGATTTTTCACAAAATATATTGGGAAAACCAGCTGATATGCATCAAGTCCAGCTCAGTCAGCCCAGCCAAAATGCTTTTTGGGTTTGAAAATAGATCAAAGATGTAATTGTTCTTAAAATTTTTAAAAAATATAATTTAAAATTTTTTAAAAATAATATAATACCTAAAATCGTTGATGTGTCAATAAATGCCAAAATACTTCTCACAATGTCAAAGGCATGGGTGTGAGACGTTTTTAGTCTCTCCTGTACAATTTTTGGAAATATATCGAGCTGGTTTTGATATTAAACGTCTCAATTAGGAATACATATTCAAGAAGTATCGATGTTCTTGAATCAAATCGTAAATACTATGGAAATATATATTAATGATTAACATAGGTACTCATCATACTCAAGCCTCAACTTCAAATTCGTCGTTTTTCCTAGGATGTCTCTTTACATATTACTCGTTCTTATCAAAATAAACGCAAAAAGTGTCATTTAACAACATTTTGACAGGATAATGAACAAAAATGCGGCGAGACTACTTTTTCCCTTCTATAAAAATCGATGTATCGATACATCGATGTTTTTCCAATGTTTTTACACACATATTTCTCGTTGAAAAACGTCGATTTTTCGTTCTATGATACTCATCTTTAGTTACTAGCTTTTGAAAGAGTTCTGCAGAAGGTAGGAAACAATTTATATAGAAAAGTACGCAGGAATACTAACCACAGAGAGACAACAACTGCAACAACATTTTATCTTTGTTGATGTGTCCCAAGGCGGGAATCGTGATAAATTTCTCATTTTGTGAGTGGCAGTGTCTAGATAAACTACTGTAAATTAAATGTTTATAACGATGTGATCTATTTGAAGTATTGTCAGCGTTTTGAGTCGAAATGGTGCATCCTGGGACAGTGTTCTGATCGTTCCTGCCTTGACCCCCTTTCTCGGCTAGATCAGCAGATCAACTCTACTTACTACTGTATGTACCATGGCCCTGGAATTAGCTTGATGAACTGTTTTTTGAGGAAAATAGCACTTTTTAGCTTTTCTGGCAGGTACATCCCCTCAACGCCATGGGGATTACCGGATTGATCCCGTTCTTGAAGCCAGCATCCAGGCCTGTGAACATAAAGGAATATTCCGGCTGCGCTGTAGCTATCGACTCTTATTGTTGGCTGCACAGAGGCGCCATCGCCTGTGCAGAAAAAATCGTCCGAGGAGATGAAACTGACGTGTAAGTTATAAGCGTTGAGGTCCTCGAGGTGGTACGACCAGGCAGTGGCACCTCCTGACCCTATTTCACCATCTGATTTAGGTATCACCCTCGTGACTTTCTGGTCAAGTATAATTTTCCACGAAATCGTAGTTGATTCTTACCTTTGTTGCAGCTATGTAAATTACTGCATCAAATACGTTGACATGCTTCTGTCACACAACGTCAGGCCTATCATGGTATTCGATGGTCGACACCTACCTGCCAAAGCTGGGACCGAAAAATCTCGTCGCGAGTAAGTAACTAGCAGCTAGATATGTAAGGTAGATCATTGAGTATCAAAGGAACCTGCAAGCTTATACCAGTGCCCATAGCATGGAGGTATTTTTAATATAGCTGAAAATTATTCCACAATGGTTGATTATCCCTTGGAGCAATAGCATGGGGAAAACTGCAAGTGTGGAGTGTCCTGCACTCGTTCCAATCGATTCAGCGTGAAACATTTAGTGGGAAATGATACCCCACACGCCTAGGTATCAGAAATATCGAAATTCGAAATATACACACATTTGAAATAGGTAGATAGATACCCATTTTGACCCATAGCTTCCACGCTTGGGGCCCTCCATAACCCCTCCTCTGGGGAGGAGACCAACTTTCACATACCCTTCAAAGTGGTCATCCATGACCAGCACTGGGAGGGAGGCACACCCGTACTTCCCCAGTGCTCACAGAAGTGGTACACTGATGGATCGCTGGTGGATGGTCGGGCTGGCCTAGGGGTGAGGGGGTCGGGATACTCACTGGCTGCCCCCTTAGGCCGGTTAGTTACTGTCTACCAGGCAGAGGTCCTTGCCAGATGTTGCCTGTGCGCAGGAGATCTTCCGACGGAGGCTCACCTGCGCCAGGATCACCATACTCTCAGACAGCCAGGCAGCACTGAAAGCTATTGCAGCCTTCAAGTTCACCTCAAGGCTGGCGTGGGAGTGCCTTCAGTCCCTGAAGAGACTCGTGAGGAGGAATGCAGTGACGCTCCTCCGGGTGCCGGGTCATCGGAGTATTCAAGGAAACGAGGAAGCCGATCTCCTCCAAACGGGGGTCGGCGTCCTCTCCTATCAGTCCTGAACCTTGGGTCGGGACCTCCAGTTGCTACCTGAACCAGAAGGTTCAGCTCACAAGTAGCTGCCAAGTGGCAGAGGCAACCTGCCTCAGGCAGTCCAAGCTCCTTATCTCAACAAACTCAAAGAGGGCAAAGATCCTCCTCACATTGAGCAGGAGGGAGCTCAAAATCCTCACCTGTATGTACACTGGTCACTACCCTCTCAGGTACCACCAGGGCAAGCTGGGCAAATCAGAGACAGTAGACTGCCGCTGGTGTGCCAAGGAGGCTGATACAGCTGTGCACGCGCTATGCGAGTGTCCGGCTTTCGCCGCCACTCGGCAGCGGATCTTTGGTAAAGGGTTTTTCAGCCCGGCTGACATCGCGAAGATGGCCCTTGACGGGATCCTAAGGGCGGACGGGCACAATAGACCCATGAAGGTCGCAGCGCCCAGGAGCAGTACTGCCCCCTGCCCTCATTACAAAGGAAAAAACCCCTCCTCTAGGTGTCTTTTACCATCTACCATGGATGAAAACGTGTTCCCGAAACTCGATTTTGAGGAGTTTTTGGGATTCTAGGCTTGTCGGGTATCTTTTTCCGCTAAATTTTGGACTCCTGAATCCAATGAAGTGGGTCCCGGATCGATTGGTGCCCACTGGGGGTGGTTATGGGCAGAAATGAGCACCTACCTATTTCAAAAGTGGGTTTTCGAGTCTTTTGAGTACCTAGGCGTGAGAAGCATCATTTAAGGAGTCCACATGACGGCTGAGTGAAATATTTACTACACAAATCCTATTTTACTTGGCTGATTCCATTTTGATTTTGCAGTCTGTTTGATTTCACTTTTTGACAGTTCTCATCAACTGACTTATTCTAATTGTTGCTCGAATTTTCAGGCGTCGAGAAAATAACAAGAAAAAGGCTGCCGACCTGTTGAGGCAAGATCGCCCTGACGAGGCACGGAACGTCATGAAAGCTTGTATCGATATCACTCCTGAAATGGCGTTTTCGCTCATCAAAAGATGTCGAGGGATGGGAGTTGACTGCATAGTGGCGCCGTACGAAGCCGACGCTCAGCTGGCATACCTTAACATTAACGGGTTTGTTCACATGGTCATCACTGAGGATTCGGATCTTCTTCTGTTTGGTTGCGAAAGGGTAAGATGTAATCTCTTCTGGTGGATGATTTCGTGTTGTTCTCATCCACCTTATTTTAATAATCAGAGTGTAAAGGGTGTTAACGTTTAAGCTTAAGGTTAGCAGCCTTCAAGGGGCCGATTCTACAGCTCATCTGCCACAATAAGTGTCGTAACAATAGTCTCTAAGAAATCTTAACAGTAGTGTCTCCATGACTTTTCTTTTCAGATGCATCGGGTCTGAGTTATCTACGATTTGAGATTTTTTTTCGTGGTTTCGATCTGACGTTTCTAAAACGGTCATGACTCCCTTCATCTACAAGTTAATCTTACGTCTGGGTACACCATTGGAAGGAGCGTCAAATTATCTTCTGATGAGCTCCTCAATCGTCTCCAATAATTGAGAGCTGGTATTCTATAATTTATTCAGCCATACTCCATGATGGGCCGGATCAGGATTGAGTAGAGAATGACGACAGCTGGGATGCTAGAGAAATGGCTAGTGCTCTGCTTTAAGAACCCCAACGCCCGCATTGCATGACCAATGTGTTTCTCACTCTGATTCAAGAAAGTGAGTCAAAGTTAATAGGAGAGCTTACCCCGTGGGTTATGCTTCTCCTTTCCGCTGCAAGAAACAAGGAGGCAGCCATTAAGACCGGAATGATCGTGCCATTCAGCAGGGCTTTGATGGAGAGTAGTAAACTGCTCCCTCCAAGTACCTAATTTTGGTTCGGTAATTCGTGCATTCTAGCCTGAACTACCAATTGAGCAGAGTGATGACCAAGTATTCCATCTCAACTCTCAGAGCCGGTCTGTGTTGTTACACTCTACACGAATGTATGCAGCACAGGCCTCCCCTTTTTGGCACCATCGTAGGGTGAAGCCCTCCGGCTAGGGTTCACCACAGCGACCAGCGACCATCCCAATATGATCGTTACAGGACAGCAAGCTGTCAAAAAGCACACCCAGATCACTGGCCACAAGTTTCCTTTGCAAGGGAGCACCACCAATCTCATATGTATGTATGTAGAGTATGTGATAGGGCTCTGAGATCGGGATAAATAAAGAAATCACAAAACATTTAGCTGAGTTGAAAGAGGGGCAGTTGTCTGAGCACCAGCTAACGAGAGTGATGAAGTTGAGCTGCAGTTTGATAACATCCTGAGAGCATTCAATATTGGGGAATTTTTTTAAAGAAAAGTTGAGAAATGAATGAAAACGCGAAACCTTGTCAACATTTAGCCGGGCAAAGGAGAAATTTCGGGTCCTGTGAGCACGTTATCCCACATTTTCGATGGCTAGATTGGAGAACGTAAACAACTACTGATAGCTTCGCACGTCTTCCATGTGCTACCGAGCTACCTGTTCACGAAATTCCAATATCACTCGCTGTAGGAACTAGGTAGTATGCATACCGGTCATTGGTTGGTTTCACTCTCACGATCTTTTGCGGCGCAAGGTGCCAAATTATTTCACGAGAATATTGATGTTTTTGTGGTGTCTCATTAAATGTGGAGACTTTCAAAGAAAATTAATTTTAAAAAAACTGCTACCTACTATGAGGTGGAGCAAGAAGATTAAAAATGTGATGACCAGAAGAAAAAACGCTGCAAAATTCTTTCACAGGGGTTGGTTATTCCTCGGAACAGCAACATGGAGGCGCATGGAGACTCATTCCAATCGATTCAGCGTCCAAAATTTCGTGGAAAATGATACCCCATACGCATACGTCTAGGTTGCCGAAAATCTCAAGTTTTTCGAAAAATGGATTTTCGAGATTTTGGCGATGTAGGCGTGTGGGGTATGGTTTTCCACTAAATTTTGGATGCTGAATCCAATGAGACCGGTCCCAGAAGGATCAGAGCCCACTGGAAAGGGTTATGGGTTAAAATGGGTATCCATGTACCTATTTTGAATGTGTTTTCGAGATTTCTGGTACCTAAGCGTGTGGGGTATCATTTTCCTTTAAATTTTGGATGCTGAATCGATTTAAATGAGTCCCCATGCGCCTGGTCCGAGGAATAACCAACCCCTGTGGAATAACTTTCAGCTTTTGATCTAGACACCTTGAAACGCCAAAAAAAACAAATTTGTTCCGAATCGGAGAGATGGACTTTTTGCATGAAAACATTGGTGGATTATTTCAATTAATGACCAACCAAAATAGGCCTCATGGCCCTAGCTCCACCTGATTAATGTAATAAACTTATCGATCAATCAGCAACTATTAAGCGTGGATGAGCAGCATGTTTGAAGGTTCAGAATCCCATCGTTTCACCGACTAATGATGATCACTTAAATTCCAGGTTCTTTTTAAAATGGACCTCGTGGGGAATGGATTACTGGTTGAACAATCGAAGCTTCCACTAGCAATGAAAGTCCACCCGGACAAGTTCTCCATGGACAAGTTCCGACACATGTGCATTCTTTCCGGCTGCGACTACCTCGCTTCTCTACCTGGAATTGGACTCGGGAAAGCGTGTAAATTTATTAAAAGGACTGGCGAAACAAATATAAGCCGGGTAAGTGCATGGTGGCTTCTAACAGTCCAAGCTTTGTCGGTGAAAAGTTCATTTTTAAAACTAAACCCTGTACATTTTTTAGGCTTTGACCAAATTAGGAGCTCATCTGAACATGTCGAACTTGGTCGTGAGCCCAGACTACAGGGAGAAGTTCCTCATTGCAGATTCGATGTTTAAACACCAACCAGTCTTTGATCCTGTCACAAGGACAGTTGTTCCGATGACGCCTCTTCCGGATGGATTTGCAGGACCGCAGTTGGACAGCCTGCCAGAGGCGACTAGTTATCAGTTGGCTCTTGGAAATTTAAACCCATTGACGTTGGAGAGATTTGACAACTGGGATCCTGACTCCGATAATGTTGTGAGTATAGCAATAGGACATGTCACAGGACCGGTTTTGGTTGGATATTCTTCGAATAATGGACGTTTCAAAGTGTCTAGATCGAAATTCAAGGAATAACCAACCAAAACGCTGCAAAGTCTGTCATACTGGTTGGTTATTTCTCGGACCAGGCGCAAGGAGACTCACTTCTTTAACATGGGGAAAGTGGGGGAAACAGTGGGTGTGGCAGGTCTCGGATCCATTCCAATCGATTCAGAGTCCAAAACTTAGTGGAAAAAGATACCCGTCTAGATCGCCAAAAATCTAGAAAATCCATTTTTCGAAATACACATTTTGATCCTTACCCCGCCCAAATTTGGTCCGATCGGGCTGGAATGTTTTGAGGACCAACAAAAGCCGGAAAGGACCCCTGACCCAAATTTCAGATTTTTAGAAAATTGTCTATTGTAAACGATTGGACCCACCGGATGAAGTTATGGGTCAAAATGGGTATCTATCTACCCATTTCGAATGTATATTTTCAAGGTTTCTAGTACCTAGGCGTGTGGGGTATCATTTTTCACTAAATTTTGGAAACTGAATCCATTGAGATGGGCCCCGTAACGATTGGTGCCCTCTAGAAGAGGTTATGGGTCGAAATGGGTACCTATCTGCCCATTTCGAATGTATGGTTTCGAGATTTCTGGTACCTGGGCGTGTGGGGTATCATTTCGGACTCTTGAACCCATTGAATGTGACCTTGGACCTTGAATCATCAACCTATGTAATCCTGTCAAATGGACTCCATTCCGGCTCTAGTTAATCCTCGAAACTTTAGGGCCCAATTGGCTCAAAATTTGGAAAGTTATGGATGGAACTGCGTTTTTCGCTGGAAAAAATTTGATTTTCGGCTATCTAGGTGGGTGAGGTATTATTTTCCTCTGAATTGGGAACGTCGAATCCGTTGAGATGGGTCCCAGACCAATTGGCGAGTTACTGATGGTGTGTATGGGTACATATGGGTATCTACTGTTCATTTTGAACGAGAGTTTTCGATATTTTTGGGTACCTAGACGTGTGAGGTATCATTTTCCACTAAATGTTGAACTATTGTACTATGGACTGGTTTTCTATAATCTTGCTCCGAGGAATAATCAACCACTTGGTTTTGATCTAGTCATCATGACATGTAAATGGTCAAATTTTCGGGCAAATTGGAGAGGTAGACCTCTGGAATGGTTATACAGTTTGATTATTCAAGGAATAATAAACCAAAAAACGCTTCAAATTCTTACACATGGGTTGGTTATTCCTCGGACCAGGCGCATGGAGACTCATTTCTTTAACATGGAGGAAATGGGGAAAACAGTGGGTGTAGCGGGTCCCAGACCCATTCCAATCGGTTCAGGATCCAAAATTCAGTGGAAAATGATACCCCACACGCCCAGGTACCAGAAATCCCGAAAACATATTCAAAATGGGTAATATATACCCAATTTGACCCATAACTTCTTCCAGTGGGTGCCAATCGTTCTGGTACCCATTTCATTGGATTCAGCGTCCAAAATTTTAGAGGAAAATGATACCCCACTCGCCTAGATTGCCCAAAATCTCGAAAATCCATTTTTCAAAAAACACATCTTGACCCCTACCCCGCCCAAATTTTTTCCGATCGTGCTGAAAAGTTTCGAGGACCGACCTAGGCTGGGAACAGACCCCTGACCCAAATTTCAGATTTTTAGAAAATTTCCTACTACGAAAAACGGCGGACGGCGTATGGCTAACGGCGGACGGACATTTCGGATTTTTGATCTAAGCACCTTAAAACGCCCAGAAAAAATTTTTTGAGCCGAATTGGAGGGGTTGACCTTTTGCATGAAAACATAGGTTGATTATTCAGGGGACCAACCAAAATGCAAAACATTATTCTGCTGATTCGGTCCAAAAGCCAAAACAGCTAGACATTATCAACCTCCACAAGTTGCGTTGCTTCAGCCATTCAGAATAGTGGGTTGTGGTGAAGGTCGCCTAACAAGACTATACTCGCCGTTCTGATTTTTTAACCCTTCATGTTATTTAAGTGGTAATAATTCAAATGTTTCATTTTCAGCAAAAATATCGTACTAACGGATGGAACAAGGGTGGCTATGGCGCCAACAGTATCTGGTCAAAATCCTACTCGAAGCCCAAATCGATTCAACCTCTGGACCGCCGAAAAGCAGAGCCATCCCCTGCAACAGATGGGAAAATGGTTATTTATCCCGCTGCTGCGCTAGAAGATCAGCTGAAGCAACTGCCTTCCAAAAAAAGTAGAGTTTGTATTGATTAATTACGTGTATTTTGTTCTTCCATAAGTTTTGTTCTAAGAAGAAACTTAATGTTGCTGCCAGGGAGAGCCTTTGCTTAGTCATTATTTGACTGTATCCGTGTCAAGGTCACGTTTGTTGAGCTGGAAGTATCCGATTAAAAGCCTCGACTGCCTGGTTAATTTATGTGCAAACTGAACAGGAACTGAGGCTGGCAGTTAAGGCAGGCCTCAGCGTGTGCTCGTTTGAGCTGCAGGATTCGTGGAGTGTTTGGAGCAGTACTTATTGTAGAGCTAGGTCAACTTCCACGATTACCCACTCTTGCCCATATTTTTGCAGAGCCTGCTGAAGAAATTGCCAAACTTCGCGACATGTTTGGAATACGATCTCCACCCACCAAGAAAACCAAAGTCGACCTGAACACTTCCCACAGCAGTTCGCTCGTCATTGAGAGTTCAGACCCGGAAGACGATAACTTCAATACGACTTCAATTGAAGATGAAATTCTGAACAATTTGGATTTTGACGACGGTATCGCCAGCGTCGACGACTTGATGCCCACGTCGCCCGTCCTTGTCGGCAATAAATTCATCTCTCGAACGCCGAAGAATAAATTTTCATGCGCCAAAAACTTGAACGAGTCTGAAAAGAGTGAACGTGGGTTGGCCGCTTTCAGTAAGAGTACTCAGCCGCAAAATGATGCAGATGTCGTGTGCAGCAGGTGCGAGTGCTGATACGTTCTTTCTTTTCACGGCTATGCATGCGTACACATAACGCCCATTTAGCTGTTCGAAAGTACTGTCCCTAAGTTTCAATCTCACAAAACACACAACACTTTCAAAAGTAGACCACGATGGTGAAGTCAAATTTTTCGTAGGATCACTTAAAAAAGCAGGAAGGGTGATATCTCAAAGGAAAAAAAACCATAAAGATGTACAAGGGAAGGATAGCAATATTATCTTCTATGGTGTAATGTAACTTAGAATACAAACATTGTCAAATTTCACATCTTTACTGCAACAGATTTAATGGGGTGTCCCCAAAAACGTTCACCCCCCTGCTAAAATCGTTATTCTGGAGTTTTGAATGTTTGAAATGGTATGTGTGGTTTTTGGCGAGGATCTCGAAAAATCTTAAAATTGTGTCAGGGGTCCGTTTCCCGTCTTTAGTTGGTCCTTACAACTTTTCAGCCCGATCAGACCAAATTTAGTGGGTTAGGGGTCAAAATGTATATTTCGAAATATGGATTTTTGATGATCTAGGCATGTGGGGTACCATTTTCGACTAAATTTTGGACGCTGAATCCAATGAGACGGGTCCCGAAGCGATTGGCGTCCACTGGAAGAAGTTATTGGTCAAAATGGGTATCTCTCTACCCATTTCGAAAGTGGGTTTTCGAGATTTCTGGTACCCAGGCGTGAGGGGCATCATTTTCCACTTAAATTTGAATGCTGAATCGATCGAAATGGGTCTGGGACATCCACATCCACTGTTTTCCCCATGTTCGATATTGTTGGCGATTTAGGCGTGTGGGGTATCGTTTTCCACTACTTTTTGGACGCTCAATCAATCGAAATGAGTCTCCACGTCCCTGGTTCGAAAGATAACCAACTCCTGTGAAAGAATTTGCAGCCTTTTGGTTTCGTGTTGCTGTTTTATTGTACAAACTCATGTTCATAACACGCTTGCAAAATACTCATGGAGTCTTCAGCTTCATGTTGCTGTCACAAAATAAATACTCTCACCTTAATAAGCTAGGTGAAGACTCCATGTGTATTTGCAATCGTGTTTCTACCTCAAGATCCTATAATATGCTAATATCTCCTATAATAAGCAAATAATATATGCTTATTAATTATATGCTTATTAATATATGCTTGCCGCCACAACCCTCTTATGCATACCCATATATTAGTAATGTTGCCTTCATATAATAGGATCTCGAGGTAAAAACACGATTGCAAATACACATGGAGTCTTCAGCTTCATGTGTATTTGCAATCGTGTTTCTACCTCAAGATCCTATAATATGTACCTTATGCCACCACAACCCTCTCATGCATACTCATATATTAGTAATGTTGCATTCATATAATTGGAACTTGAGGTAGAAACACGATTGCAAAATATTCATGGAGGGTCTAGTTTCGTAAAACCGTAAACAGGGTTATTCAGAAACGGATTTTTTGTGAATTAAACGTAAGGGATATAATTTTCGTCAATATTTTGGACACTGAGTTCACTTTTTGAAGTGTGCTATTTACCCATAAAGGAGTTACTTGATGACCTCACTATACAGCTTTCCCACAAAACCGAAATACATCCTGTGTAATGAACCAGTGTGAAATCCTTTTTAGCGTTTTATGTTTCGCTTCTTTGAGCTTGCCGAAGTTTGAAGAATATCGTGAGTGTCATATTTGTTATGAATTATCACGATATGATTATCTAGTTGTGGCGATTTAGGTGTGTAGAGTTTTCTGCAAAATTTGGGCCGCTGAATCGATTGAAATGAGTCTCCATGCGCCTGATCCGAGGAATAACCAACCCCTGTGAAAGGATTTGCAGCGTTACTTGCAAGGATCTCAAAAATAACCACTTTGCGCACATGTGCAGCGGACACTAACTTTGTATTAAATACATTAACTTTAACTTTAAATACATTAACATTAAACTTTGTATGAAAACATAGGTTGGTTATTGAGAAATTTTCCGAATAGGAGCTCACCTTTTGGTTGGTTATTGAAAAATCAACCTATGTTTTCATACAAAAAGTCAATCTCTCGGCCCAAATTTCTTCTGCAAACTTTCAGTGCAAAAAAACGCAGCAAATTCTTTCACAGGGGTTTGTTATTCCTCGGACCAGGCGCGTTGAGACGCATTCCAATCAATTTGGCGTCCAAATTTAGCGGAAAACGATACCCCACACGCCTAGGTATCAGAAATCTCGAAGACACATATTCGAAATGGGTAATAGGTACCCATTTTGACCCATTACCTGTTCCCATTTGCGCCAATCGTTCCGATACCCGCCTCATTGGCTTCAGCGTTCTAAATTTAGTCAAAAATGATACCCCACATGCCTGAATCACTGAAAATCTCAAAAAATCCATCCTTGACCTCTCTGCTGACATCTCTCTTCATACTCTGTTAACCATTTTCGAATCAAATCCGTATAACTTTCCCCACTTTGTTAATAGTTGGATTGAGGCGTTGAAACACTGTGGTAGTGAAATCACCCTAACGTTCATTTTTGTTCGACTGTTCAGGTTTTTTAGCTCCCAAGACTCGAACGCCGAGAACCGGCCGGTTTCTGAACGACTGAAAATCGGCCGAATGAATGACGATGAGTTCAACAACGAGCTCGACCGAATAATCAGTTGTGGCGGAAGTGAAGACGTTGGAAAAAGAACGTCAATCGACAATAATCCGAATGATAATCCCGCATCGCAAATAGAACAACCCGTGAGTGATCCCAGCTCCTTGTAGAGCCACTCGTGCCCTCAATGGACACTATTTCTTATAAAGCATTTATTTAGAAACATCTAAAATACAGCTAAGAAATTAATTTTCCAATAATAAGCCTAGCTTGTGCTGAGGGGAGGAGTCGCCGGTTTATGCACATTTACATAATCGCGGTTACAGTTTTTTAGTAATAAAGATCAACTATTCCAAGAAAATAATTAGAGAAAACGCTAAACAACAAAATTAAAACAAAATAAATACAAAATAGAAACTTCAGACAAAAATAAACCATTTACTATTTTTTGAACTTTATTATTTTGACATTGCATACAAAGAAAAAATGCTGCAAATTCTTACACAGGGGTTGGTTATTCCTCGGACCAGGATCATGGAGACTAATTTCTTCAAAATGGGGGAAACAGTGGATGTGGCGGGTCCTGGACCTATTCCAATCGATTCAGGGTCCAATATTTAGTGGAAAATGATACCCCACTCCCCTAGGTTACAGAAATCTCGAAAACTCGCATTCGAAATGGGTAGATGAGGTTATGGGTCAAAATGGGTACCTATCTACCCATTTCGAATGTGTGTTAACGAGATTTTTAGTACCTAGGCGTGTTATTTTTCACTAAATTTTGGATGCTGAATCCAATGAAATGGGTCTCTGAACGATTGGTGCCCTCTGGGGAGGTTATGGGACAAAATGGGTACCTATTTACCCATTTTGAATGTGTCTTTCGAGATTTCTGGTACCCAGGCGTGTGGGATATCATTTTCCACTAAATTTTGGACCGTGAATTGATTGGAATGGGTCTTGGACCCGCCACACTCACTGTTTGCCCCATTTCCTCCATGTTAAAGAAATGAATCTCCATGCGCCTGGTTTGAGAAATAACCAACCCCTGTTTTTTTCTCTTTATTTATTTATTTATTTATTTATTTATTTTTATTTTGTATTTATTTATTTATTTTTATTTTGTATTTATTTATTTATTTTATTAATTTAACTTTTAGTGTATAACAATACTCTTTGTTGTGACAGTTGGTAGTGACACATGCAACCCCTGTGTATGAATTTGCAGCGTTTTTTTCAATTATTTTGCTGATCACCGATAGAAGCGAAATGGTCTTATAGTTATTCTGGTCGATTGGATCACCTTTCTTAAAAAGTGTTTAGTAGGTGTAGGTGACTTTAAAGCAACTATCTCTATCTCGTTTGCTTGTAGGTGGATGCGTCGCCGCTTGCTGAAGTCAGCGCTTTGGACAAAAATCTCGTTTTTACGAATGAAAGACCAAGCCTTCTTGACCGTCTGGACAAAATGAGTCAAATATTGAGCGAAAAATCTCCTCAAAAGCCCGCAACTTCGTCAAGTTTTGTCTGGAAGAAGAGAAAAGCGCCAACTCAGAAACCTGTCACATCTTATCTCGCTCCAGGTTCTGTGACTCCATCCGCCAAATCCTCTTCACACAAATCCCGAGTAAGTGGACAGCAACGTCTTTTAGGAAGACCTCAATGGTTTACTATTATCTTTTTACCTGTATCGGATTTTGGGAAGCTCTCTGGGGCCTCTTGCGCCTAGCTACGTCATCAGCTCGTCAAAATGACTACAGACAATAATCCGTCGCAACTTTCGCAGAAATCGACGGGTAGTAATAATAATAATTTAAACAATATACAGGATGTTGACTTTTATGGTGGACAACATTCAAGGGGTCAATTCTGCAACTCATTTGCAACAAAGTAACTCCAGGACTTCCCTTTTTAGAGGCATCGTGTCTGAGTTATTCACGATGTATGATTCGTGTATTCGACCTGATTGTCCCAAAAATGCCCGATAACACCCTTAATCTACTAGTTAATCTTACACTGGATACACTGTTCGAAAGAGAGTCACATTTTTAAAAGAACCTCAAGTCAGAAAAATTCTTGCGTCCATTCGTGAATACACTTCTCCAGAATACCAACTATCCAACGGTATCTTCAAATTCATTTTTGTGGCCTAATTTGAGGGTGAAAATTACGTTTTTAGTGGAAATGATTGGGATTTTGGTTGGTTATTCCTTGAATAATCAACCTATGTTTTCATACAAAAGGTCGACCTGCAGCGTTTTTACCAGGAACCGGGGTTTTCTCATGGTGAATTCCACGAACATGAAGGGTGAAGGCTGACCATTGAACTATTTTTATTATTTTTAATTTGTCAGGCATGTGGGGTATCATTTTCCAATAAATGCTAGACGCTGAATCAATTAGAGTGACCCGTACACTCCATACTCTATTTCCCTCGTACATTTGTTCCAAAGAATAATCAATCATTGGGGAAGAACTTTCATTGTTCTTTGCAATTATAGTGAGGTTTCAGCTATTAAAACAATATCATCTGCACAGAACATTGTTTGCAATTCCCCCAAAATAGACGCCAGGTCGTTAATAATTAATAAAATATCGTCGAGCTGAGTTTTCATCTCTGTACAACCCCTCTCCCGACAACAAAAGGATCCGTAATCTTCTGAGGTTTATGTTCCAAAAACGCTGCAAATTCTCACGCAGTTATTCCTCGGACCAGGCGCATGGAGACTCATTTCATCAACATGGGGAAAATGGAGGAAACAGTGGGTGTGGTGGGTCTCGGACCCATTCCTATTGATTCAGGGTCCAAAATTTAGTGGAAAATGATAACCCACAGGCCTAGGTACCAGAAATCTGGAAAACACAAATTCGAAATGGGTAAATAGGCACCCATTTTGACCCATAACCTCCTCCAGAGGGCGCCAATCGTTCCGGGAACCATTCCATTGGATTCACCGCCCACAATTAATTGGAAAATGATATCCCAACACTCCTAGATCGCCAAAAATCTCGGAGGTTCATTTTTCGAAGTACACATTTTGACCCCTACCCCGCCCAAATTCGGTTCGATTGCTAAGAGGTGGAAGGGGGGGGGGGCATGATAACATGACGGGTTATCTGTGAAGTCCACTTTAACCAGTGGCAGGTGATATTGGCATGCCAACTACCTATTCCAGACTCCTCCTGTTTCCTGTTCTAGACTCACATTTGCTGCACTCCGCATAGAACTATAATAAAATCAGATTTTGAAAACATTTTTCTTCATTCTAGACAACCAAGAGCACAACAAAGGACAACCGGGGTTTTTAAGAATAAGAAACCTATTGCTCCTGGTGGCCTTCTCGCCAGTTTTGGTTTCATACCAAAGTAAGTCCTGACGATGGTGCGCCTTGCGTTATTACTTTCTTATTTTTCAATCAATAAATTGACTGTCACGTGTTGTTCGCTTCCAGTCCCCTTTCCTTTTACTCTTTCCAAGAATTCTGTTGCTCATTAATCGATGAAATTCTTTCACTTAACAGAAATTTGAATTACCTACACTCATGTACCGTTTTTGAAAGAAGCTCCATTCGGTTAGGTTAATTGTTTCATCTAGCTTCAAAATTATGCAAGTAAAATTTACTGAAACATCAGATAATACTCGTATAATCTGCGTAGTTTCCTTATTTCACATTTTCTTCAATGATCTTTTAGCTGGTCTTTTTCCTTTGCCATTTTTGTCAAATGTGTTTTTGTGAATGCTCTTCTTCTTCTTACTTTTTCCTGAAAAAAGAGGCAAAGTATGTTCCTCATTTCAGATGTTTAGACCATTGAACGCAGCTACGTTTGCTGTTCAACCAATAAAACATCTCAAAGCTTATGTGGTGGTGATAATATCCTTTTCCTATGTAGTCTTGTAAATAGTAATGAATAATATTGTTACTCAGGGTAGGGACATACGATACTTGCAGAGTATTGATACAAGTACTCATATAGGTAATTGATTCGTATATTCAATGCTGCTCAAGAGTATCGATACTGTAGAATACTCACAATAAATACAACAATAAAACACACGGGAAAAATGGGGGAAACGGGAAACAGTGGGTGTGGCGGATCCAGGACCCATTCCAATCGATTCAGGGTCCAAAATTTATTGGAAAATGATACCCCACACGCCTAGGTACCAGAAATCTTGAAAACACATATTCAAATTGGGTAGATAGATACCCTTAATGATCCATAACTTCTTTCGGTGGGTGCCAATCGTTCTGGGACCCATTTCATTGGATTCAACGTCCATAATTTAGCGGAAAATGATACCCCACACGCCTAGACCGCCAAAAATCTCGAAAATCCATTTTTCGAAATACACATTTTGACCCCAACCCCACCCAAATTTGGTCCGATCGGTCTGAAAATTTTGGAGGACCCACTAGAGCCGGGAACAGACGCCTAACTCAAATTTCAGATTTTTAGAAAATTGTCTACTACCTAAAAGCGTACAGCGGACGGACATTTGACTTGTTAGATCTAAACCCCTTGAAACGTCCAGAAAATAGTTTTTTGGCCCGAATCGGAGAGGTTGACCACCAAGAAAACACCAAGTTGAAACACCAAGCGTTCAAGATATGTTGGACAGTCTGTTCCTTGCTGTGGAATGCACCAGACGTGTAATAAAGCAGGTGGATAACCAATCTATTACCTTCAATGGCAGCCTCAACAAAGTGATCATCCATCACTTGCACTTGCATGTCGTGAGTTTGGACACGTGGTTGATGGTGTTGGAGAGTCGACGGAGCGATAATGTCCATCTGATAAGAGTCTTCAGAATTTGTGCTGGTCTCATCAGTCTCATATAGATTGTGACCCATGGGAAAACTGTTTGGTGTCTTCGTGTCAATCCGAAACTGAACTGGCAAATTGTCCTCTGATCCAGACAAGTGGTTGCCCATGTCACCTAGTCATGCAGAATGGTTAGTTGAGAAGGCCCAAGCACAAGGCAATGTGATTACAATGAGTACCAACCTCGGTCAAACATTTTGCCGTTTCGAGCGTGTTCTTTTGGTGGCGGTACCATGGATACAAAGTGCAGACCATTCTTCTTATGGACATGCAATGTAGGAACCAGAGTCTATTGGGCTGGGCGCAGGTGCATCACCATCTTAACGGAAAGAAAATTTGCCATTACAAAGAACAGCAAACAAAGTAACAACTGCCCCACAATGTACCTGTTTGCACTAACCTTGAGCTGTTAATTGACGAATAGTTTCTACTTTCTTCGGGTGCTGGTCGACCGACCTGGCTTTGACTATTCCCTGAATTTTTCCCGCCGATGACGATTTGGAGCTTGGTTTTCCAGGCGTTTTGGTGATGTCCATGACTTTCATCACATTAGTCTGTATTGAACCGGGTCGCCAACCTCTTCCAGGCTAATAATCAATGAGGAAGTAGAGAAAATAAGAAATGGTTTCTTGATGCAGACATCATGAAACGAAAACTACCAAATTCTGGCCCAAATCGGAGAGGCTGACCTCTGGCATGATTACATAGCTTGATTATTCAGGAAATAACCAAACCAACCAAAGACCCTTGTTTAAATTCGTCGTACGCCATTTTCAGTAAAAAGGAAACTTTCTACAGGCACCTCTCCGGCTCCAGTTGGTCTTAGAATTGGGCTAAATTGTGGAAGGGTATGGGTGAAAAATGGATTTTTGGTGATCTAGGCGCATGAGGCAACATTTTCCACTAATGTTGGACACTGAACCGATTGAATTAATCCTGGACCCACTGCTTTCCCCATAATCTTGCTCCAAAAAATAAGCAACCATTGCTGAATCGTTTTCTTCGTCATCAGACATCATGAAACGTGTAATGCCAAATTTTGGCACCAGGAGAGGTTGACCTCTGGCATGATTACATTAGGTGATTATTTAAGGAACAATAAACTGGATAGAGTTTCAAGAGTAAATTTGTAAGATGGATCCTGGACCAGTAGCCACTCACCCGAGGAATGTATTGGTTAACTAGGTTAGTACCTTTATTGTTGGGTACGTTTAAAATTTCCCACAATGCGAGATATCCCCAAGAATATTTTACCATTGTGGAAGAATTTTCAGCTCATTTTCCCAGCAGTGTCTGCAATTTGCAATCTACAATTCGGATTTGGAAAATATTGAATAAGAGGTACGTGGGCTCGAACGAGTACCCGTTTCTGTTGAATGTTTGATTGACGTCATGAGCAATCATGACAACTCACCTTTAGAAATCCGTCAGCGCCTTGGACATTCCACAGCCACCCCATTCGTTTAGGGACTCGTGAAATGATTGGAATGCAGTTCCTATGCCCAACCACGTTCCCAGGATAGAGGCCAGCAGTTGGGGTGTAATGGATGCGCACATCCTGTTCTTTGGGTTCAATCAGGCGCGTTGGAGTTGCACTTCTTCGGCCGACAATCTTCTTCACAATTTTCTTCCTTTTTGGAGGAACCTCGTCCGTGTCTGTTTCAGATACATACGCGGTTGATGGACCTAAAGACCTTTTCCCGCCTTCGGAGTATTCCTTGGCAGTGGGCGTCACGCCCGTCGCTTCTTCGGCAGAGTTGTAGTTATGCCTTCTTTGGACTTTTTACGTCTTGCTTTTTGGACTTTGGCAGGTTCTTCGGCTTTTTCGCTGGATTTTAAACCTTGACCTTTCGGTTCTGTGTTGAAGGTCGTTTGTTCTTCAACCGTTGGCTTCTCGTCAGGTTTATTCCAAGTGTGATGTCCTGAGGCTGCTCCTCAGCTTTTATGGCACCAACAGGAGGTAAGGTGCTTTTATTTTGCCCTTCTCTCAGTAGCTCGGCGAGTGGGCAATCAGGTTGTGGAGGTGGCAGCCTGATTGGAACCGGCGGTAGGCCTGTTCCAGAACTACCAATGGAATGTTGAGTACACGGTGGTGAGCTCATATAGGGCAGTTCAGCACCGGCTTCAAGGAGGCCAGGATGTTAGAACACTCGCAGCAAACTGCACCAAGTGAAGACTCAACATTTCTTGTGGACACCTTTGGACACGAACACAAGGGCGGCCACGCCATCCCACCCAAAGCAAATTCTGGTGCTAAGAGTGGTGGCTGCAACCCATGCAAGTTTTGTTCTCTCTGATCAATATGGATCCGCAATCCACAATCTGTGTTCCCAGTGCTGGTTGGGCGTGAGTCTGGATTATTTGGGCAGGGAATGATCTTCATGTCTCGCCTCACGTTGCCTGGCACGTTAGGTGAACTTTTCAAAGGAGGAGAATATTCTTCAACAGGTGGACATTTATTTGGTCCAGGTCGCATGACGCGCTCAACAGGAGGTTGACTCGCAGTGCTTGCTGTACAAAGTCGCTGACACGCGCCACTTCCAGGACAAGCTCCAATGCATTGAGCCGATTGACTCCAATCAACCCTACCTGTTTGATCTGGCTTCCGCGAGTATCCACTTTCAAAACTCCTACTCAACAAGTCAGGCTGGTAGACAGTTGGCTTTCGACTGGGAAGTAAATCCTGGATCGAACCCGGTAAATGAGACCCGAATTCAGGGGGAACTATGACCTGGCTTGAGTTTGCTTGGCCTTCACAGCATATCCCTCCAAGACACAATGATCTCTCCAAGGCAGAGCTCGTTGGCGATAGGGGCACTACTCGACTTGGCTGCTCCCCTTTACTGCTCCATTGCTCCTTGAACAACCTCGCTGAACCGCAAAATCTGGGATCCACCGGGTCCTCGTGCAGTTTCCTCCATGGTATGTCAGTTGGATTCAAGTGACAATCTTGTAGCAAATTGGCGGATTTGATACCAAAGTCCACATGTCCAAAGTCGGCACGAGACAGGTAAGGCGGATTGGATTTCTTCGGCTTGCTCTGCTTGGCACCCGAGTTGACGTATCCTTCAGCGTACCGACAACTAGTATCAGTGATGTTTTTCAATTGAGAGAATATTGTCGAACCGAAACACGATAATCGGAGAAGAATGTGCACAGAGGCTGTCACTTCACCAAAAACGTTGTACGCGTCGTATTCCCCTTCAATAAAGGTGGACACTGGTAAGATCGTAGGCGTGTTGGCCATGGCGACGGCGTCTATAAAGTCTTGGCCCAAATTAAACCTAGTAATCCCGATAACTCGAGATGTTCCCAGTTTGGCGTCTCGCAGTACTTGCAGCTGAACTGAATGTTTCCTAATCACTTCCATCATTTGCTTGGGTACCATAGGAATCAGACAGGATTTGCCTGTTGAAATGAGAGAAAAAATGACACTAAATGAAGCCTGAATGATACTTATTTAGGTAGAATTGAAGTTATTTTATTCGTTATATGAACGCGGTGGTTTTGGGAGCAATATTGGACCAAAGTCTAACAAAAGGATCACTTGCCAGCCAAATAGTCACGTTAAAATTGAAAGACAACGTCTCACCACTGCAGCGTATTGCTGTAGTTATGGGTAGAAGCCAGATCCCTCAATTTGAACTTCACCACATCCTGACTAACGGATGTTCATACAATTGTCATATCCAACAAGCTGCTGATAATCACCTTTGGTAGGCCTCGACTCATCTGGCTGTTCGGCGCCAAATTCATTCTCAGGCACTTCAATAACAGGAAAATCCGCAAATTGTAGTACAACTCTGAGAGAATTTTTGTTGTCAACTCTCTTTTTGAATATTTTTTCTTTGTTCTCCAGCAGCTGAAGCTCTTCTTTCGAGTCACGACGTACACTTATTTCGTCATCTTGAATCACCGAATAAGGTTCTTCCTAAAAGAACGGTTGATGCTTAAATTAATCACCAACTTACAAACAAATTAGGCGCTAACCAGTCTACCACGCTTACCGCCAATGTCTCCAAGATGCCTTCTCTCAAGATAACGACGTCATTTATTATCACTTCGAGGAGATACAATTGTTCTTCCGGCTCTTCAACGTTGCATGCTAAATTTGCCATTTGAAATTATGTGAAATTTAAATTTACCGGCTGTAAAAGAAACTGTATTGGACCAAGAAGTACACGAACATCGTCACATCTCAATTTTTACAAGAGAAAATTTAGATTTTGGAAACGAATATTATTGTACGATTTGAATAACTTTGCCTAGAGAATGCTAGGTCGAGTAACTAGGAGAATTTCAAATGTTTCTGTTCATAAAATAAAACTAAGTAAAAGCTTATTAAGTTATTCTTCCTTAATGAGAAGTATTTATGTAGTGAAGCCGTCCCAAAAGCAGCTGGTTATCCAGTTTATCCCAAATTGGGAATAAAATTTTGAAAAGTAAATAGGAACACGAAAAATGAACAAAGTTTATACAACAAAAGGAGTTCTTTACTTATACAATAGGTAGAAAACGTATTGTTAAGGAATCAGTCTTTTTCAGCTCTTTCATTTCAGGACGAGTCTTGAATAAGACTGAGATAGCGAGAAAACGAGGAGTAATCACAAGTCAATGAAACTAAGACAACAAACGTAACGAAAACATGAAAAAGGAGACAAAAATGATCAAATCTCACAATATGAAACTGCCCTTGGCTTGAAGGCGTCACAGCGACATTTGGC
>CM034005.1:2058216-2097067 GCA_019603395.1 Cyrtorhinus lividipennis
ATCCCAAGGTAACAATGATCAATCATCTCCGAATGCCGATTGTATCCAAAAAATTTTGTATACGTTTTATGATGTCTAGATCAAAATCGCTGCCAATTCATTCACTTAGACCAGAAGCATAAGGCTCTATTCCAATCGATTCAGCGTCCGAAAATCTAGTGGAATTGATACCCCACACGCCTTGAACGCCAAAAATCTCGAAAATGCATTTTCTGAAAAACGCATTTTGACCCCTTTTCCCCTTCCTAATTTAGTCCGATTGGGCTGAAAAGTTTCAAGGACCATCTAGAGCCAAAAAAGGGTCTCTTGACAAAATTTCAGATTTTTAGAAAATTTTCTATTACCAAAGTCGGAGTGGACGGCGGACCTAGGTACCAGAAATCCCGAAAACACAGATTCAATATGGGTAATAGATACCCATTTTGACCCATAATTTCTTCCAGTGGGTGCCAATCGCTCTGAACCCATTTCATTGGATTCAGCGTCCAAAATTTAGTGGAAAATGATACCCCACACGCCTAAATCATCAAAAATCTCGAAAATCCATTCTTCAAAAAACACATTTTGACCCCTACCTCACCCAAATTTGTTCTGATCGGGTTGAAAAGTTTTGAGGACCAACTAGATCCGGGAACGGGTCTCTGACCAAAACTTCAGATTTTTAGAAAATTTGCTATTACCAAAGTTGGCGTGGACGGTGAACGGCGTACGGTGGATAGACATTTGCGAATTTTGACGTCCAAAAAAAAAAAAAAAAAAAAAATATTTGGGCCAAATCGGAGAGATTGACATTTTGCATGAAAACATAGGTTGATTATTCAAGGAATGACCAACCTTGAAAAACGTCAAAAGAGTCGGAATTTGACTTCAGTGCTGAGTAAAGAAACAAGTCATTGGAAGTGACAACAATACCTCCGAAAAATAATTAAATTTCTTCACTGACGTTTTAAACCGTTGACTCATACATCGCAATAATTAACGCAGAGGAAAAAACGTTGACGAGAAAATCCCGAAGGCGCTGAGACCGATCATATTTGACAGGGTCATTTCCGTCCAGTTCCTGGGAGGTGACATTCACAGTTTGACGTGAAATCTCCAACGCCCGATGTCCGTCCTTGTTAGAGTTTAGACCCACAGCTAATCAACTATATAAACCTCCGAAGTCGATTTTGAGGCAACAGTATCCTCCTAGTTCATACCATCATCCCATCGGACCTACTGCATTATGCATCTATTTAAGTCGCTGGTTAGTGTTCGATAAGTGTGTTTGTAAATACTGGTTTTTATTCCAAATTCAAATTTTGTTTCTGGCATTTGATGGTTTGTGGCTCGATCTGAGCATGCATTTCCTCCTTTCTGTGACGCTGAGAAAATACACTTCCAGGATGACTCCTGCTTAAAACCACCGGTATTTTTGGTTTATTTTATGTCTTACTTTGGCACATGGACCCGAAAAGCGTTATACTATCAGATTCGTACTAGAAGTGTTGCAGTTAGCGGCCATATTGTTTGCATCGGTTTGGACTAAGGGATGCCTCGATAAATAAGGAGTTTTTGCTATGAATCTGACGACACCAAAACGATTTTCAGGGGTGGAGCGGTTACCCTCTAACCGGTAAACGCGACGTAAAAAACGCTGCAAATTCTTCAACTATGGTTGGTTATTCCTCGTACCAGGCGCATAGAGACTCATTCCAATCGATTCAGCGTCCAAAGTTTAGTGGAAAATGATACCCCACACGCCTAGGGTACCAGAAATTTCAAAAACCCACATTTGAAACGGGTAGATAGGTACCCATTTTGACCCATAACCTCACCCAGAGGGCGCCAATCGAACCGGGACCCATTTCATTGGATTCAACGACCAACATTTAGTGGAAAATGATACCCCACACGCCTAGGTACCTGAAATCTTGAAAACACGTATTCAAAATGGGTAGATAGATACCCATTTTGACCCATAACCTCATCCAGAGGGCGCCAATCGAACCGGGACCCATTTCATTGGATTCAATGACCAAAATTTAGTGGAAAATGATACCCCACACGCCTAGGTACCAAAAGTCTTGAAAACACATATTCAAAATGGGTAGATAGTTACCCATTTTTACCCATAACTTCTTCCGGTGGGTGCCAATCGTTCTGGGACCCATTTCATTGGATTCAGCGTCCAAAATTTAGTGGCAAATGGTACTCCACACATCTAGAGTGATTGACATTTTTGCATGTAAATAGGTTGATTCAAGGAATATCCAACCAAAACCAATAGAATAGGATATTTCAAACTGGCGAAGTGAGGTAGCCAAGATGGGAGCTGTGGGTAGTGTGGGAGCTGTCAGATGGGCAATGAATAGCAAATATTAACGCACCTTTTTTATTTTTTTCTGGGAAGGTGGTAACCGTCCTTGTAGTGGCCTGCTTCGCTGATGAGACAAGTAAACACCCGAGCAACGACCCGAAAACAAGAGTTGAACAGACGACGCCTGTCATCGCTACGTCGACGGATGGAGTTCAATTGGCAGCAATGAAAGATTCAGGAGGCCACAATGGCGATCTCGTCAACGCTTCTACGACTGACGCCAATGACAAACGCGATGACAAAGTTGAGCCCAAAATTGGCGACAAATCCGTCAGTGCTGAAACTGACTTGAAGGGCTCGGCCACTTTGGGTTTGGGATTCTACGGTGGCGTTGTGCCATTTCGCTACTCTCCGTACCCAGTTTACAATTCGCCTTATCGATATGTCAAGCAGACCTACTGGAGTCCTCGAGGCTACTGGGGTGAGTAGTTGGAAGGCAGTATGACAACATACTGGAAGGTTTTCTTGGCGTCTGGTTATAAATTATTTGGGAAGCAAAAGGACACAGTCTGATGGATTTACTGCCTGTGGGTGCTGCAATTTCCGTGTCTATTGTGATCGCTCGCCCTTGCTAATAAGTTAGCCGCGATATCCCTAAAAAAGCGGAGGATCCCATCATGGGCCAGCAGCAGTCGGCAGTCTCGAATTTACCCATTCTAGGCAAGTGGTACCTGAGAGGGCAGTGTCCAGTGTACATGAACATAAGGATTTTGAGATTTTTTCTACTTAGGGAGTGAAGGGTCATCCCTTTTATGCATTTGGTGTGTTGATGAACTTTGCCGGCCTGAAGCCAGGTTGCCTCTGCCAGCATGCAGACAGTTGAAAGCGCTCCCCCGATTTGACCCGCTGGTTCAGCTTGAGGGTCCCAATCCAGAGTTTGAGACCAATGGGAAAGGATGCCAAACTCCTTGGCAAGGTGCTTGGCATCCTCATTGCCTCAATATGCCCTGGTGGCATTCCTCTGTAAAAGCCTCTTCAGGGGTTGGGGACTATCCCAGGCCTGCTTTGAGGTAAACTGGAATCCTGCAATGGCCTTTAAAGCTGCCTGGCTGTCCAAAAGTATAATGATTCTGGCGCCAATAAGTCCCCAATCATGGACCTTCTGCGCACAGTTAGTGATGAGAAGGACCTCTGCTCGATAGACAGTATCGAACCGACCAAGGGGAGCAGCCAGGTGTAGCACATCTTGATCACTCCAAGTCCAGTCCAACCGTCCACCAATAGTCAGTGTACCATTGCTGTGAGCCTGGGGTAGTGTAAGTAAGTCTCCTTCCACCGCTGCCAGTCTTGGCCAGCCCATTAGGGCTGACTTATCCTCACTTATCAACATCGACCTTGTTTAGAATCTCTGTTAGGTCCTTCAGTCGCACTCTGTTTTGTTCTGTGAGCACCATCCTCCCAGCTGCCTGGAGTATATATGGGGTGGGTAAAGTCCAGCAGGACTTTTATAGCTGCCGTGGGGTAGATGCTCATTGCACCTGGGATACTTATGCAGGCTTCAGCAACTGCTCTTGGACTTAAGCTTGCTTGGTGGCTTCCCACCATGCTAGGGAGGCATATGTTGCAGCAGGCCTGAGAATCCAGGCCGTTATTTTAGGCGTATGTGCCCACATCTCGCCGATCGTTTTGCGGTACGACTACACAGCAGTCCTGCCTTTGCTCAGCACAAGGTTTTTAAGAAGGGTTCATGAACTAGTCTTCATAGCAATTAGACTGATAGGGTCTAAACCAAAAATCCATTCCCATGCTGAATTTTTAAAAGAGAGGTTTGAAGGAAATGTGATGAAAACTGTCATTCAAATGTACAACATCACTCTTTTACAGGTGGATATTCCTACAGGCCAATTCCAGTGATCGTCAAAACACTCCCTGTTCCAGTATTGGTGGGCTGAAACCGTGATGATCTTCAAGGACTGATCGACCTCAACGTCGAAACTATGGTAAGTCGTAATCATCTAGGTGTAAAGATCTTATCATCGAAGTGGCTTCCTTAATCACCGATACGTAGGTACCCATCGGTTCCACAATAATTTTGGTTCCACATTGAGTCCAGAACTCAATCAAAATTATTAAATAATTGGCTGAATTACAGATTACTTCGACGTACTGGTAATTTTGGTGCATCTTATATAAATGTGTTTGAACATTTTTATCAAATAAGTTGCCTATAGAGAGATTGAAAAGACGGATTAGTTGAATTTTTCCCCAAAAATGGTTTTCCTGCTACTTTTTAGGGTCGTACGTGATGATTTTCATATGATGACATGGGATGAGTTGACGTGCTACCCCTGAAAAATGGCGAGTTGTCTCACATCAACCATGGGATCTCCACTTGTGCAATGATGAACAAATGTAACCAAATTGTTTCTGATAAGATTGTGATTTGGCCAAAATATTTATTTAAAAAAAGATATGATTACTTTTTTGCAAAATAAAAAAGACAAACCCAAGTCGGATTATTACATTTTCGTTCCCTTCTTAATGTATGGTTTCCGGAGAATGGTCTGCAAAAAAATGCTTGTACTCAACTGGGATTTTAGTTCATTATAGTTGGTTATTTCTTAAATGTGTATTTCGAAAAATGGATTTTCGAGATTTTCGGCTATTTAGGTGTGTTGGGTATCATTTTCCACTAAATTTTGGACGCTGAATCCAATGAAGTGGGTCCCAGAACGATTGGCACCCTCTGGATGAAGGACGGGTCAAAATGGGTATTTATCTACCCATTTTGAATATGTGTTTTCGAGATTTCAGGTACCAAGGCGTGTGGGGTATCATTTTCCACTAAATTTTGGACCCTGAATCGATTGGAATTGGTCCAGGACCCCCCTCAACCACTGTTTCCCCCATTTTCACCATTTTGAAGAAATGAGTCTCCACGCGCCAGGACTGAAGAATAACCAACCCCTCTGTAAGAATTTGCAGCATTCTTAAGTAAATTGTTAGAATTTTTCCAAGTCAATATCCAGCCAAAAACTGTTGAGACTGAGATGTGCCAAAAACGCGTTTTTTTCTGGTCGGTTCACTTGATAGCTACAGTTTTGCTCTTCGTTTGGCCTTGCGGAAAAAGGACTTTTTCAGGTTAGACAAGATAAACTTTTTGATCTAATTTACCACGTAAAGTCGTTATTATTGTAGGCTAGAGAAATTTTACGCTCTTTCTAACGACACCTGTAATTAAATTGTACTTTACTAATCTCATATGAGTGCCTACGGCCATTATTATTACCAAAACCCGGAAGAAATCTTATTAGCGATAATGTTTTTAGGATTTTGAGGGTTTCACTGAGGTTTCATAATGGTGACTTCCGCACGATTAGGTCACGTCCGAACAATATTCTGTCAATGGCTCGCGGAAGTACCGCCAGCACGCTCATCGAATATAAACTGAGATTGCTGACCTTTATATTATAAGAACCTAGAAACTACTTATAACAATATTTCATATCATCAAGATGTTGATCTGAATAAATTTAATTTGAGTCATAAAACATTAACAGTTTTAGACTATTTAAATACATGTCGCTTTTTACAAATTATCTTGATGCTGGTTTCATTATTTTTATGCAATTTTGTGCTTTTTTGCATTCCTGCAAATATTTTCATTCCCCCCATTAGCGACGTTTTAAATCGTTTAAAATCATAATTCAAAATGTCACATTCTACGAACGAGCCCTGGTGGGTCCTGTCAACTCAATTCAGTTCAATCGCCCGATAGGAGGCGCAGGGTGTGAATGAAAATGATTTTTTGAGACATTTTTGGGAACGTTGAGGGTAAGAGATTGCTGTTTTTCCCAAAAATAGGAAGTGATGCCTTAAAGCGGTGTACAATCATATTTTACTCGCGAGTATTTCTTGATAAGACTGATTCCTACCACCTAGTGCCCCTAGGTAACCTGGGTATGTACGAAATCAAGAATACTGAAGTAACTCACCCAAAATCTGGTGTCTATTTACTTGATACTGAAGTAAACTACTTTGTTCTCAACATGGGATGTATTTCTTCAGTGGAGGCGAGGAAACCAAGTATTCGAAACAGGATGAATTCAGAAGATGGGTTTATTAGTGAAGCATAGTATTTCAGATGGGAGTGAGAAGACAAGAACAAAAAGCAGCATCCCAAGATGGCGTGCGTCCGAGTAGAAGTCAAATCAGCTGAAACCACTGCCTTCCTGATGGTTACTGAGGGCTAGTAATAAACTCTGAGTGTCAACTCAATATTCACGATATACTGGGTAGTATAATTATGAAGACGAGATTGGCTATTCACAACATTCCCAATGGTGAGAAGTCAACCAGGAAAATGGGAGGACAACTACCACATTCATTTGGCAGGAAGCTAAACCAATTGCGATGGGTTATAAATCGATTATTGCCCCCGCAGGGGAGTGCTGAGAATCAAGAGGGGTAATGCATGAATGGAGACTTTTTGAAGAAATTAAGATCGGAGTATGAAAATATTTTTTATTGCTCTCAATACCCCAATAATAAATCACATTGGTTGATTATTCCTCGGAGCAGCAGCATTGAGACTCATCCGAATCGATTCAGGATCCAAAATTTAGTTGAAAATGATACCCTACACGCCTAGGAACCAGGAATCTCGAAAATACATGTTCAAAATGAGTAAGTAGATACCCATTTTGACCCATAAGATCTTCCCTTGGGCGCCAATCGTTCCGCCATCCATCTCGTTGGATTCAGCGTCCTAGTGGAAAATGATACCCAACACGCCTAAATTGCCAAAAATCTCAAAAATTCATTTTGCAAAAAATTGGAATTGCTATCCATTTTGGGCCAAATTGGATAGGTTGACTTTGTGAATGAAAACTATTCAAGGAATAACCCGAAGTGTGTTTTTTGACACTCGATTTTTGGAACTTATTGGGAACTAGGCATATGGGGTGTCATTTTCCATTCAATATTGGACGCAGAATAAATTGAGATGTGCTCTGGAACGATTGGCGTCCACCGGAGGTGGATATGGGTCATAATGGGTACCGGTTTTCGAGATTTTTGGGTACCTTGGCGTGTGGAGTATCATTTTCCATTAAATTTTGGGCGCTGAGTCCAATGAAATGGGTCTCGGAACGATTGTCGCCCTCTGGATGAGGTTATGGGGCAAGGGTCAAACTCATTTCGAATGTGTGTTTTCAAGATTTCTGGAACCTAGGCGTGTGGGGTATCATTTTCCACTAAATTTTGGACGCTGAATCCAATGAAATGGGTCCCAGAACGATTGGCGCTTACCGGATTAGGTTATGTGTCAAAATAGGTACTTATCTACCTATTTTGAATGTGGTATTCGAGATTCCTGGTATTTAAGCGAGTGAGGTATCATTTTCCACTAAATTTTGGACGCTGAATCCAATGAGATGGGTCCCAGAACGATTGGCGCTTACCGGATTAGGTTATGTGTCAAAATAGGTACTTATCTACCTATTTTGAATGTGGTATTCGAGATTCCTGGTATTTTAAGCGAGTGAGGTATCATTTTCCACTAAATTTTGGACGCTGAATCCAATGAAATGAGTCCCAGAACGATTGGCACCCACCGGAAGAAGTTATGGGTCAAAAATGGTACCTATCTACCCATTTCGAATGTCTGTTTTCGAGATTTCTGGTACCTGGGCGTGTGGGGTATCATTTTCTAATAAATTTTGGACCCTGAATCGATTGGAATGGGTCCGGGACCCACCACACCAACAACTGTTTCCCCCATTTCCCTCATGTTGAAGAAATGAGTCTCCATGCGCCTGGTCCGAGGAATAACCAACCCTTGTGTAAGAATTTGCAGCGTTTTTAAAAATTCGTTCAAATTTATGTTTTATAATTGCGTGTTACCCTTGAGTGAGGCACAAAACGAATTCCATCTCCATAATGTCCTCGGGATTAGGTCGTAGTTAGCATCCCATAAGGACACTGACTAGGTAGGTACCTAATGAATTGGGAGTACTTAACACGAACGTGCGTGGGAAGGATAATGTACCTAATTAAAGGGAAATCTCGCGGAGCTTCTCTTCTCAATGATGAAGCGTATGAAGCGTCCTCAGTCGGATCAAACGTGTGAAGATATCAAACTGATATCTGCAAAATGTATGCATCGGGTTAAGGTGCCGGCGGACGTTGGTGTTCGTATGCGTGACCGGACCTGTCCGATCGTTTTCAAAGAGGTGAGATTAACCGCCTCCTTCCCAACGATATCCCGCCGTCTTTTTCTGAATACCTTCCCAATGATGAGCTCGACCTTGGACAAGTAGGGGGCTGCTGGTTTTCCGATCAGTCGTGGTATAAAACCGCGGTCGATCATCAACTGCTGCAGACTTAGCGTCCGACTCTAGGTGACTTCAGCCTCGACATCATGCGAACCGCCACTGTAAGTTAATTATATTTTCGTTTTTTCAACGAATTTTCAATTTATGTTTTAAATTTTTTGGTACTTATATACCTAATTAGTAATATTTTTCATCTCGGACGTAGAGATATGTATTTCCTTGTATCTAAAAATAGGTGCACCTCCCTTAAAGCTGCCTCTACAATACACATTGTATTTTTGTCAATTCAAATTAAAGCATATCTTCAGAGTGGGAAGTTAGGTCTCCCTAATTTTTGGTTGGTTATTCCTTGAATAATCAACCTATGTTTTTTCTTCAGGAACACATTTCTGTCCAATCTGTTCCCCAACACTGCCTTAAAAAAAAAAAAAAAAAAAAAAAAAAAAAATGAAATAAAGAAGTTGTTTTACGAAAATGTTAATAATAAATTAATTTTCATAGCCGAACTTTTTTCTGTAACTTTTATTGAACTTGTATTTTGTGGTAACTTGCCATAAGCGGTACCTTCATGGGTTACTCTTTGGTGCTGGCGTCATTTCTGGTAGTACGATGGTTTCTGGTGTTTGGTACCTTTCAAGGGTTGAGATCTGCGATGCGTGTGATCCTATTCGTAGATATGAATACAAATAAAATTATAAAATTTGAAAATTTGAGTATTCACATGAGTACATACGGATAAACGCTGCAAATTCTTACTCACGGGTTGGTTATTCCTCGGACCTGGCGCATGGAGACTCATTTCTACAACTTGGGGAAAATGGAAACAGCGGGTGTGATGGGTCCCGGGCCTATTCCAATCGATTGAGGGTCCAAAATTTAGTGGAAAATGATACCCCACACGCCTAGGTACCAGGAATCTCGAAAAAACACATTCGAAATGGGTTCAAAATGGAGACCAAATGTCCGTCCGCCGTCCACGCCGATTTTGGTAGCAGAAAATTTTCTATAAATCTGAAATTTTGGTGAGGGACCTGTTTTTGGCTCTAGTTGGTCCTTGAAACTTTTCAACCTGATCGGACCAAATTTGGGTGAGGTAGGGGTCAAAATGTGTATTTCGAAATATTGATTTTCGAGATTTTGGCAGTCTAGGCGTGTGGGATATCATTTTCCACTAAATTTTGGACGCTGAATCCAATGAAATGGGTCCCGGACCCACCACACCCACTGTTTCCCCCATTTTCCCCATGTTGAAGAAATGAATCTCCATGGGCCTGGCCCGAGGAATGAATTTGCAGCGTTTGTCTCTCTATACCTGATTATCACTAAAATCATGTATGATGACCGAAAACTTCTTAACTGATTTTTAACTGTTCTCGTGCAGATCATCTTCGCCGTTATCAGCCTCGTAGCTGCTGTCTACGGGCTGCCAGCTTCCCAAAAGGACGCCCTCGAACCTAACGATCTCAAAACGGACTCTTCTTATGGATTAGGCTACGCATATCCTTCCCTGGGCTACTACGGCGGTGGTTACTACCCCTACTCCTACGGTTACGGCCTCTACGGTTACAGTGAGTCGAATAAAAAAAAGTTCCAAAAGATAATGTATAATATACCTACCTAAACAGACTGTTCCAAATCGTGCGCTAACTGCGGCAAAAATTGGCCATTTTTGTTTTTGAAAATTGAACATTAAAAATAGAAATTACTGCGTCTTCTTAACACGTTTAAATTCGATAGCCAATAACGAGAAGCAGCACAATCCATACCGCGTGCTTTTTGGAATGAATGAGCTTTTCTCATAATTTGGAATCGTAAACGACTCAAAGCTTAATAATTTTCTCACTGAGCCCCGGCAACAAATCTTGATCATTAAAGGCCTTTTTTCGATAATCGAGTCTTCATATAAGTAGTGTATGAGTACCAATTTAATGAGAAATTTAACGAATATTCCAATTTGCATTTTTGATACCACTCCCAGAAAAGTCAAATTCATCACATGCACCTATCATTTTGATGTGATGATGCAAATAAGCTGAAAATTTTTCTACAATGGCTTATTATTTCATACAACAAGTGTATGGGGAAAACAGTGAATGTCCAGAACTCATTCCAATCGATTTAGCGTCCAAAATTTAGAGGAAAATGATACTCCACACGCCTAGGTACCGAAAATCTCGAAAATACAAATTCAAAATGGGTAAATAGGTACCCATTTTGACCCATAACCTCATCCTGAGGGCACCAATCATACCGGGACCCATTTCATGGGATTTAACGTCCACAATTTAGTGGAAAATGATACCCCACACGCCTAGGTACCAGAAATCTTGAAATAACATATACGAAATGGGCAGATAGACACCCATTTTGACCCATAACTTCTTCAGGTGGGTGACAATCGTTCTGCGACCCATTTCATTCGATTCAACATTCAAAATTTAGTGGAAAATGATACCCCACAAACCTAGATTGCAAAAAATCTTAAAAATCCATTCTTCGAAATACACATTTTGACTCCTACTCCACCCAAATTTGGTCCGATCGGGTTGAAAAGTTTCGAGGACCAACTGGAGCCATGAACGGACCCCTGACCAAAATTTCAGATTTTTAGAAAAATTTCTACTCCCATGAACAGCGCGGACGGCGGACCGTGTACAACGGACGGACATTTGCGAATTTTTATTTAGACACCTCGAAACCTTCAGAATAAAATTTTGGGCCGAATCGGGGAGATTGACTTTTTGCATGAAAACATAGGTTGATTTTTCAAGGAATAACCAACCAAAAACACGTTTTTGAGCTTTGAGAAACATCTAAAGCCAGAAAAGTCCGTTTGTAGAGAAACCCCTTGTCAGCATTAACGCTCTCTGGATTACTCTCTGGCGTGACACACACGGAGAGAATTTTATATTCAATGACCGTATATTCGTCCTGCCTGGAGCTGGAATCATTATGCATACCACACAGAACCATCAAGGTCCTACGGTGGTTTCACTTTCAATCATAAACGTGCTTCTCTACAAACGAACAAATGAATGAATGATAATTATTCGCTTTATCCGTGAAGGTTAACCCACCCCCACGCGTTCAATATCAGCAAAACAACGCACCACAATGAATCATTTAAATTCATTCACTAAGTATAATTTTTTAATTATTTTTTCCTTACCAACTAAATCGGATTTTTTTTAATTACAGGTTATCCGAGCTATGGCTACTACGGAGGCTACGGATATCCAGCTTACTATCTGCGATGACCGGATTTGATTTGGCCTGCCTGATGTCTTTCACTATTAGTACCTACCTACCTATTTACTCAAATATACCTGATGTGCTTTAAACGCGGTGAAATTCATTTATGTTTCAACATTGAACAATAAAATGTATTTCCCACGTAGTTGTGCCTACCTTTTTTCTACGACAAAGAAAATAGGAAATTTATTTTAGGAGGTGAGGAAATCGCAAATTATATGACAACAGTATTTTGTTGAATTCCTCTCTGGGGCTTCCAACATTAGTGTTGATGAGCTGAAAGCATTTTCATTTAACAGTTGAGTTTAGAAAAATTATTGACAGAATACATGGCAGAGCCTCTAAAGGCCAGTTAACATGTTTATGTAACTGGCACATGTGTACATGCACAAGCACATTTGTGCAGTTTTAGTAAAAGTTGCCGTTCAGTTGTGTTTGTGCAAGTGTGGAGGTTGTTGCAGCGATAATTGTTTGACCATGACGGATGAAAAATTTTGATGCAATAATGTTGTGTGCCTAGGAACAGAACAGAAATAGGAACATGTTGAAGGGCAAGGTCAAAAGGAAATAGGTCAAATCATGATTGCTGAGGCGATATTCATTCTGGCACACCAATTTGATCAAAAAATTGCGGTTTCAAACTTTTTTTTTTGTATATGTTTAAATAAATAAGCAGGAAAACCAGAGGTCAATTCCAAGTAGGTAGACAAAGTTTACAAAAAATAGTGGGTGTGGTGGGTCCCGGACCCATTCCAATCGATTCAAGGTCCAAAATTTAGTGGAAAATGATACCCCACACGCCTAGGTACCAGAAATCTCGAAAACACATTCGAAATGGGTAGATAAGGCACCCATTGTGACCCATAACCTCATTCACAAAGTGTAATACACATTTTGCCCCCAATCCCACCCAAATTTGGTCTGATCGGGCTGAAAAGTTTCGAGGACCAACTAAATCCGGGAACGGACCCCTGACCAAAATTTCAGATTTTTAGAAAATTTCCTACAACCAAAATTGGAGCAGACCGCGGACGGACATTTGGTATATATTTTGAACCCATTTTGAATATGTGTTTTCGAGATTTCTGGTACCTAAGCGTGTGGGGTATCATTTTCCACTAAATTTTGGACCCTGAATCGATTGGAATGGGTCGGAGACCCACCACACCCACTGTTTTCCCCATTTTCCCCATGTTGAAGAAATGAGTCTCCATGTCCCTGGCAAGGAAAAATCAACCCGTGAGAAGGAATTTGCAGCGTTTTTGATCTAAACAGTTTGAAACGCCTAGAAAATTTGTGACGAGAAATGGAGGGCAAATCCCCTATTCCTTGTCGCTACCTACCCTTTCATATTGCTTGGAAGTAACACTAGGTTGCAGTACTTTTCTTTTCGTTTTGTTGGCAACCTTGTTTCTACTGTCGGTCTAGCCGGCGGACGCTGTAACCTACACTTCTCCGACGCGGTTCGTGTGTTTTCCGATCTTAATAAATCACCTCCGAAATATTCAAAGTTCCTTCGCGTTCACCCCCCAATTTTACTGGAAAACTTGGTGAGTGATTAACTGATCATTTTAGTCAAACGCCTGGCATGAATTCATAGTCGTAGAGCTTGCGGGGAGTTCTAATTTGGAGCATGAAGTTGGATATTCCTTGGGACGCTATACCAATGGTGGTGGACGAATGCCATGTTGAAATGAAGTTTCTTTTTTTGTCGTTTTTTCCTTGCTTGTTGTTCTGGCCGTATTTGACAATGAAATCGGGTTGAGAGGCATGTAGTAATAGTAGGTACACAACCCGATTCCCGATCGAGCAAAATGGGCGAGTTGCATTGAGGATTGAGGGTCAAGCAGGCTCAATGGCGGATGGGGGAACTCGTCGCACAGAATCATAAGACCCGGGCATTTAATTTCCCCATGAGGACGGAGTAAGCTGAATTTCGATAAATTCAGGATCGCTGAAAAAGGCGGTGGAGGCCGGTCGGGATGATTGTCGAATCTTGCTGGCTAAAATGCCAGGTGCACCGCGGTTTAGTATCTCTGTGTTGTGGTTGGAAGAAAATTTCTTCCACGAATTTAATGTCACGAGCGTAGAACTACGCTGTAAATACTTGTATCCTACAATCTGTGAGTGAGCAGGACAACACATACGGCTATGTGAGTTATAGGTCACGAGAACGTATTTTTAAAGGAGAAAAACTGATGGAAGTGCCTGACCAGCGGTTACCAGGTAACCAGTGGTTACCTTGGACATGTGTGATGGGGTCTATTCTGTAATACATCAGTGCTCTTGGAAGTAGGATGTGTCAAACTTAAATATTCACTTACTAGATGGGATAAAATGGATCGGTTCAATTTAATGTTCATTTTATTTGTATTAACTTTGATATTCAAATGCATGTAGTCTTGGAAGAGCCTGTAAATTAAATATTCTTTTTTTTGTGGGATCACAGAATGTCCAAGGTGTTTTTGGTTGGTCATTCCTTGAATAATCAACCTATGTTTTTATTTTTGTTTACTGAGAAGGAATTCCAACTAAACATGCTCCATGAGAGACTAGGCGGTCCTTGCTGGAACTATAATCAGGGTTTGATCTCTATAGCTTAGACCGGAGTGGTCAGTGAGTCCGTACTCTTTGTGGGTCTAGAGTCTCTGCATCCCTTAACAACGGTCACGGACTCGGGGATTAAGTTTGCAGGCGAACGAGGCTACTTGGGTACGAGTACGAGGTTCCACATGAAGTACCCGTCTTAAGGGGAACGTGCGTATCCAAACGGCCTACCTTTTTAAATAAGTGTCCCCGCCCTGCAGCACCCATATTTTAACCCCTGGAGTATGTAGTAACCCTGTTTGTAGACACCAGGAGGCGTAGGTAAGGAAGCTCAAATCAGGGAAAGGCAGGGATGACTGCTGAAGGAACTAATCTTGGATACAGTTCAAATAGTTAGAGTCTGAGACTCTGACTTGTTCAAATTAGGCTATGAGGCCCGTCTGTCTTGCATCTACACTGACTGGTTGTAAAACGTTGGCTGATTCTATAATCACTGAACAGGGTGAGGTGGGATCCTGATGTGCTTTCCTCATATTGTTGTAGCATTCTTGAGAGAAGGTATCATGAGCTCTGGAATCTTCTTGACAGTGCTCTGGCTCTGTGGGGTAGGGTACCCAGGATACCCACTTTGCTGATTGGTCTGTGGGTGCAAGGTGAACGTTAAATTGTAAAATAAATGAACTGTCTAGTACCTGGTTTGTGGCTGGGTAAAATGTTTTTTTTTAAGGGAAATAAAATTGAATAATTTGTTTGATTGTATGCCAAAATCATTTTTGGGAAGTCTCGAGAGTATATAAAGTGAATCAAGTTAAACCTTAATTTGTTGCAACGAAAGTGAAGACCATCAGCAGTAAAATTGGGGGCTATTGGAATAAGGAAGTAGGAGGGAGAAAGGGCCTCGGATTTTGAAGAGAACACACGAAAGGGGAAGTCAGACAATGTCAAAATGAACCCGACATTGTGAAGCCGTATTTTTACGAAGTCCAATGACTTGAAGGCTTATTAAGACAGTCTAGTTGTCAGTCTATCTGTTGAGGCTGTGTAACTGACTGTGTGGCAGCATCTCAGCTCTGGGGTGGCAAAGATACTAAGAACTGACGGAAATGTTTTCTCAGATTTCTTGACCAATGCAGGATGAGTCCGCATTGGAGGATCTATTGATAAGATAGGTGGAAAAGTGGGAGGATGTTTTCACGAAGCTGACGAAGAAATTCACTGAGCGAGTGATGAAGAACATCAGGAGCGAGCTTGAAGCTTTTGAGACCAGGACAGCTGACAGGTTGATGCTCTTGTAGCTAGATATCTGCAAGGCGAGGAACCCTCCTCGGACAGCTGTGACGCCAGAAAATAATGTACTTATCGAGATGGACCAGGCTGCAGGCAACTTTGTCTCAGGACCATCTGCTGAGATTAGAGACATGTCAAGACCTTCTGGAACAACAGACTTCACCTCCAATCTCAGTGAGGGAAATGAAATGTTTTCCTTTGAAATCCTCTAGTCAAAAATATGAAGAGGGATGTGATTACTCCTTATAGAGGAAGAGGATTGAGATGGAATTTAAGGCAACTGACTGCCTGTTCCTGATTAAGTCAGATGTTGAACCAATGTAATCATACACAGAGAAAGAAATTTACTAATTGAAGTGTTATATTACACTGTACATCCTTTTCGATATTCCTGAACGGTTCCAGCGCATTCAAGCTCTAGATCCTCAATCATTCTCCAGAGAATTAGCGCTGAGATCAGAATTTGTCAACATTCAATACAATTCTGAAGTTGAGACAGTTGTTGACTTTGTGTCCCGTTTTAATGCCTTGGTAAAAGACATCATGAAATGCCCTGAGTCGGAACTAAGTGACCAGGAACTGTGGAGAAATTTGATTTCAGCAATAGCCAAGGCATGCCCAAAAATCAAATATGGTCACCAGACCAAGAAAAAGCGTTCAGGCAATAAAGGAGATTCTGTATGAGAGGAGCAGCTCATTGGAGGAAAATGCCCAGACAAATTGCGCCTCAACCAGCAGCACTTGGATGTGGTACACCAAATCATCTCACTACAAACGTAGAAGCTCAAGCACTGGCCATGGTAATTAAAAAATTCAAAAGAAGAGTCGTCTTGAGGGTAGCTGCTACAGGTCTGGAATGGCTGGACATACTAAACTTGTAAAAATCTCAGAAGAAAATGCTTCAGGTGTGGTGAATTTGTACATATAGCTGGATTACTGGAATGCACTGGATCCAGAAAGGATGGTCATGATCTCAGTCACAGTACGTAGACAAAAAAGCTGAGACTTTGAACAGTGTTCCTAGAAGGAAGCCTAGACTTGGGCACAAATCCAGGACTCCCGCAAAACCGCCTCAAAATTGCTGGAAGACAAGATACACCAGCTCAGCATTGTCGAAACAATGAAAGCAGAGTTTCCCTGGTTGCAGCTGCAGATGGGAGACAAGAGTCTACTGATGACAGCAGTGAGGAAGATCAGAATTGTCCCTGCAGTTGCAGTGAGGAAGTCTGATGACACTGGGAAGGAACAGGGAGTCAGCTATCTCCCTGGGGTTTGAGATTAAAAAGAAAAAAGAGAAAAAGGGTGACTCAAAAATCTTGAGTGCGTCATACACTAATAAAGAGTAAGAACTTCCATGTCTGGATGATAGATTAATTCTCAAAAAGGGCTCTTATGATGGAAAATTTTGTAGGGTTTCATTAAAATGAACTTTGATGAATGCATCTAAGAGTGAGAGACAGGTAATTCTTGATCAAGTATGCAGACATGTTAGTTTGGAGGGAGAAAGTGAAAATGTGGACGGGGTAAACTAACATGTTTTTGGAGAAACCATTTCTCAGGGATTGAAAAGACTTATCAAATGTAGACATAGGAGGGAGTTTGCCTCGTAAACACTGTAATACTAGTGGAAGTAACATTGAGTCATGTACAAATGGTAATCAAGGCAGTTCAACTGTGGATACCCAAGCTGATTCTTCCTTAAGAGATAATCAGGGACTTAAATGGCATTATAGATTAAATCACGTTTTGAAGAAATACTTGGAGATAGCTGGCAGGAATCTGCCAGGACTAAAAGACATCAAATTTGGAAATGACATTATGGATTGTCCTGATTGCAAAATGGCAAAGGCCAAGAAGCAACCAAGCTCTCAGAAGAGGCATAGATCAGAAATACCTTTTCATCGTTTGAGTTCTGACCTGATGGGGCCAATTAAGCCACAAGCTAATAGATCACAGGCACGTTACATAGTGACATTTATAAATGATGCCACAAGATATGCTTTTGCCTATGATATCACTGATAAAACTAAAATCTATGCAGCACTGTTGAGTTGGTTGGATGAAATCCGAAGAATAAGTGGCTCAGAATCGAGGGTGGCCAAATTGCGTACAGATTCAAAAGCTGGGCTTGAGTTTAAAACTTTTGAAATGAAGACTCCGCTGAATAGAGAGAGAATAGTCTTGATAACTAGCGAACCTTACACTCCTCAACTGAATGGAACTGCTGAGAGGCTAAACCTGGAATTAGGAGAAAAGATCCGGGTTAACCTGATTTCCTCAGGAGTGCCTAATAATTTTTGAGCGCATGCTATGTGTCATGTTGTTTTTGTTCATAACCGTACTCCAAATGCAGCGTGTGGTTTCAGAACACCATTTGAGATGGCCTTTGGTCATGTCCCTGAGTTGAAATATATCAGAAGGTTTGGCTGTGATGCGTACATCCTTGGCAATCAGGCTAAATCAAAATCAAAATTTGCACCCAAGGCACAGCAAAATGATAATCCAGAAAGGATAAATGACATTAAAGTTACACAGGAGTCAACTGGATCTTCTGAGGTAAATTCTAAAATTGGTGAGACTGATGAATACGAATTCTTTCGAAGCAGATGAAGCAGTCAATCTGGCATGTTTCCTGGACAGTTCACTTGCAAATGATCTTGAACCAATCAAATATTCAGACGCATTACGTTCTCAGGATACTGACAAATGGATTGAGGCTATTAACCAAGAATTTCAGGCCTTGGAAAAATGTCAGACAAGGAAAATAATTCCAAGATCGCAGGTTCAAAAGGGAATAAGAGTGATGAAGACTCGTTGGGTGCACAAGAAAAAGCTGGAGGCAAATAACTTAATCAAATTCAGGAGCCGGTTGGTAGAGAAGGGCATTGCTGACAATAATTCTTACGAGTTGTCTGAAGTATATGCTCAAGTTACAAGTTTAACTGATGTGAGGTTTGTTCTCATAGTTGCAGTTGAGTATGATCTCGAACTAAATCAGTTTGATATAAAACCAGCGTTTCTGAACGGTTCATTGACATCCCAGAAGGATGGTGTGAGTACACGGGTGAATGTCCAAGTTTCAGGAACAACAGTGTGTGTGAGGTTCATAAAGCTTTGTACGGCTTGAAAGTGTCGCTACAACGATGGTTTAAGAGATTTTTGGAGTTAAATGAAAAATTGGATCTTAAACCTTATGAATTCCAACTATGCTCCTATCATTGATTCAAAAGAAATTGGCACAAATAAAAAGAGTATTAGAGACAGAGTTCTCAATTACTGATCTTGGGAAACCAAAGACATTTTTCAGTTTGGAGCTTGAGAGGAACAGACAAGAAAGAAACCATGAGAGTTCACCAGACTGCTCAACTGACCTCTATTCTGCAAAAATTTGATCCTGACAGCAATAAAATAACACCAACTCCCAGAAGCATGGTGAAAGGAGGCAAACGTCCAATTTGGCTGAACTAAGCTCAGTTCCTTACAGACAGGCTATTGGGTCTCGTCTAAATCTACAAAATGGAAGCAGACCAGATATTGCATATGCCACAAATTTGTTGAGCAGAAAGCAGGCTAATTTCAACTGTAAAGACTGGTTAGCAGCTATACGCGTCAAGAGCTACAGAGGGATACTCGATACTGCACCTGGATACTGCAGAGGGAGGATACTCGACGACGGGATTCATTATTGAATTAATTGGGGATCCTGTCATGTGAAAAGCAAAAAAAAAAAAGGGGAAAAAAATCACATGGCGTTGTCTTCAGCTGAAAGTGAATTTGTTGCGATGAGTTTGGCATGCCGAGAGCTAGCGTGCTTGAGAACAACGTGTGAACAAATTTTAAATATCCCTACAGTGACAATGAAGTATAAAGACTCAAAACCTACCATTAGACTAGCTGAAGTGGATGATTCTGCTACTCAACGCACTTAGTCAGAGTGTCTTACTTGTATGTTAGGGAAGAACATTGGAATGGACACATCATCATCAAGTGAATCCCTACTGAAGATCAGAAAGCTAATGCTCTTACAAAAACCCCTACTGAGAGGAAAATTTATCACATTTAGAGACACAGTTTTGGCATAAATATAATTTTTGTCCTTTTTAATCCCCATAGATGATTTTGACTGAGCATGTCAGGAATCAAGGACAGAAGAATTATTAATCAGAGCATCAAATTAAATCAAGTTAAATGAATAAAAAAAATAAAATAAATAATAATAAAAAAAAAATCATAAAATAATAATAATAATCGGATGTTTTGCACTTAGCAAGGACCTCCTTGGGTAAGTGAAACATGAACATTTATATTGATAGGAACGCATTCCTATGTATTTAGACAGAACTCTATTTCTGTGTTTAGACAGGGCTTTCCCTGTGCTCAATGACAGGATTTTTTTTCTGTGAAGTAAGATAGGATTTTTCCTATGGAATCAGACAGGTTCTACCTGTGAATATTAAGATGGAACTGTCCATGAATCAACAGTGACTAGTAAGCTCGCTTTGAAAGAGGAAGTCAGTTGGCACTGATGTGCTGAAGAATGAAGAGCTCCTGAGATCTTCTTGGCGTGGCTGCGGATTCTTCTGCTGCTGTGGCTGCGGATTCTTCTGCTGCTGTGGCTGTGGATTCTTCTGCTGCTGTGGCTGTGGATTCTTCTGCTGCTCTGGCTGCGGATTCGTCTGCTGCTGAGGCTGTGGATTCTTCTGCTGCTGTGGCTGCGGATTCTTCTGCTGCTGTGGCTGTGAATTCTTCTGCTGCTCTGGCTGCGGATTCGTCTGCTGCTGTGGCTGCGGGTTCTTCTGCTACTGTCGCCTTGGGAGATACAGCGTCTACTGCTTCAAGATTCAAGAAACCTTGCATCTCGGAAATGCGTCGCAATGGACTCCAAAGGAATCGGATATTTGGGAGGGAGTGACGAGAAATGGAGGGCAAATCCCCTATTCCTTGTCGCTACCTACCCTTTCATATTGCTTGGAAGTAACACTAGGTTGCAGTACTTTTCTTTTCGTTTTGTTGGCAACCTTGTTTCTACTGTCGGCCTAGCCGGCGGACGCTGTAACCTACACTTCTCCGACGCGGTTCGTGTGTTTTCCGATCTTAATAAATCACCTCCGAAATATTCAAAGTTCCTTCGCGTTCACCCCCCAATTTTACTGGAAAACTTGGTGAGTGATTAACTGATCATTTTAGTCAAACGCCTGGCAATTTGTTTGGCCAAATCGGAGATATTGACTTTTTGCATGAAAACAAGTTGGCCAACACACCCACTACCAATCAATGGCACCAACTTCTTCTACTTTTTCCTGCTTGACGAAGGAACATCACTGTTACAGGTTTGTTGTTGTTGTTGATCCGTATCATAATAATCTCGTACGTTGTATGACTACTCAAAAACAGCGTCGTTCGGTCGCGTTCTTTTCTTCGATCCACAGAATACGTTAGTACCAACAGTACTAGGTAAAGTTTTTGGTTCATGTGTCGAACACATCTCATTCAAAGTCACTGCGTGCAGTTTTGACAAGATAAATCCGTGTTTTGTACATGATGGGTTGTTCGATCGGTTTGTTGTGATCTTCATGTTTCACCTGGTGTACGCTCTTGGCTACGAGTAAGATTCACCGGGAAGGACGTGTGCTCTGGTTAGTACTTATTTGTGACATATTCGTTGTCCAACGACCTCCGTAAATCATACGTTTAACGATGAGCCAAACCCCATCGGTAGAAGTACCGGTTCCGGCCACAATCACACCCAACGCCAATATTTCTACAACCCCAGCACAACCCGAGTCAGGTGAGCAGGTTTTATGGAAATTTGAGTCATTTTCTTGCCGAGTATTAGTTCAATGTATAAGTGGAAGTAATCTCGTTTTTTAGAAGGCCAGTTACTAGCAATGGACAAAGCTGACAACGGTTCGCCCAAGAAAAGTGCATCTAAAGGAAAGAAAAAGAAAAAAGCAATGAAGGACTTGACCGCTCCTAGGCAGCCTCTTACAGGTAGGTACCGCTCTTCTCCGTTAAGTACCTCAGCTGAAGAATGTTGTAGATAAGATGATCGGTAAAACCCAAGAATAGGGACCGTTGTCACTGATAAGTGCAAATATCGATAGTACGCTCTCTCGAGTGCACTATCGATATACGCGAAATATTATATCCCTGTCCGCCATATTTGTTTTTATAAAAACTAGAGAAAATACTAAATTGAAAAAAACCTAAAAACTAATAAATAAAATGAAAATAAATAATACAATACAGAATACCCCGACTTACGTTATCCCGACTTACGTAAATTCGAAGTTACATTATGATGCGGCCCGGCCCTATTCAAGGTCTCCTGCCAGAAAACTGGGCGGGAAATTCTCTCCCTTCCACTAGCTCTCCCCTCTCTCCTTACCTTCTTCAAGGCCGCAAACAGTCAGTGGAACAACACTGAGCGCCATGATCGTTCAGTTCCCGGTATTGTGTCCTTTTTTCGTGAATTGTACATTCACACGCCGCCGTACATATTTGTATTTTTCACTCATTATTTTAGAAAGATTTACTTCCTCCTTACTTCTGTTACTTATAATTTGTATCATTTATGTTTATCGTTATGTCAATGAAACGAAATCGGACGGATTCTCTGAACTCACCAAAGAAAAGAAAAACCTTGTCATTAGAAATGAAGCACAATATTATTAAAGCTTTTGAAGGTAGTATGAAAACATGCGACGTAGCACAGAAATTCAAGCTACCTTACACTACTGTCCAAATGATTATTAAAGATAAGGATAAAATTCTAGATGCTGTAAGAAATGCTCAGTCATTGAATTCAACTTTGATTCGGAAACGGCACAGAAGTACATATATTTACCCAGTGAAAAATGATTTTAAAAACCATACCCCGATTTACGTAATTTTCGACTTACGGTATAGCATGCAGTCCCACCTATAACGTAGGTCCGGGGTATTACTGTAAAATTATTGGAACAATTTTACGTAAGTAATAACAAAATGAAAGGCATTCAAATTGTATCGATAGTCACTGTATGCGCGATATCGTTGCTATCAGTTGATTACATGACAGCGGTCCCTATACTTGGGTTTAGCCCCGTGTTTCCCAACTTAGGGCCCACGCCCCACAAGGGGGCAATTTGATTTTTAAGGGGGGCAATTCGAAAATGGACCGAATGCGCCCCCCTCTGAGACCCCCGGACCATTCCCGGGCACCCCTTAAGAGATATTAGCGAAAATAAAAATTTCTCGGAGGATGAAAGAGAGATTGGTTACGCAGTGTACTTTTTCTCCCAAGAGAGGTGTTAGAGGCAATTCCACAAACTCAGACAGGAGTTAAGGTCCAGCTCTTTGTTCGACACCGCTCACCTTCCTAGTAACTCTACCCCACCACTATCTTTGAAAAATTAAATATATTAAATAAACAACTTCAAGGAACAAATAAAACACTTGTCGATGCAAAAGCGAAGATATTTGGTTTCATTACTCTCATTGAGTTATGTCAGAAACAAATTAACAACAAAAACTTTGAACAGTTTCATTGGCTCCAAAAATGTGAAGTTACTCATACCGCTTTACTTGTTATTGTCAATCATCTGAATATTTTATCGGCTGACTTTAATGAAAGATTTTCTGATTTAAAACAAATTGATTTTCCAACATGGATGATGCAGCCAATGTTAGTGGATTTGTCTGACATATCAAATATGCAGTATCAAGAAGAACTCGCAGAATTGCAAAAATGATGAGTCAGTTAAAACTTTATTTAATATAAAAGGTGGCATGGCTTTGTGAGGAAACAGAAATCAAATACCCAAATTTATCCAAATGTGCAAGGAAACTATTTCTACCATTTCCATCTTCATATCTAGCTGAATGTGCATTTAGTGCTGTAAATGATTTACTGTTAAAAAAAAGAAGTCGGCTGGATATAACACGACGTGGAGACTTGAGACTGAAGCTATCTAATTTGGAACCTAATATAAAAGCTCTGTGCAGCATGCATCAAGCGCAAGGATCTCACTGAACTGGAATGATAAATTAATATAGAAATATTTTTATTTAATTTTTTTCGCATTATAATTTCAGTTAAAATTATATTTCTTGCTAAAGTAAACAAGTTTCTAGTAATTTCTTCCTAAAATCTATTATTCAAGTTTCTCAAGTGAACAATCAATCAATCAATTTTTTGATATTGAAAATTATGGATTTTACATGGGAGGGAGGGGGGGGGGCATACGAATTTGAGAAAGGCTAAGGTGGGGCACGACGTGAAAAAGGTTGGGAAACACTGGTTTAGCCAGATGATCTTGCTGTGACATGACGTACTGCTGATGCCTGCCGTTAGACCTAATGCATACGAGCTTATCAAAGTCTAGGCATCTTGTTTTTAGAACAATATCCCTTAAAAACCACCTGTATCCCATCTGTGTCTTGATGTGTTGCCCAATAATATCTTCAACTCTCTTATTACAGGTTATGTTCGGTTCTTGAACGACCGTCGAGACCATTTCCGAGCCGAAAACCCCAGTATGCCTTTTGCAGAAATAACCAAAGTGTTAGCCGCCGAATGGTCCGGTTTGGCGCAAGATCAGAAACAGGTAACATTTTGGTTGAAATGCACTGTATGGGGCACCTTGATAACACGCTTGATAAAGCGTCTGAATATCGATTTCGTCTTCGAGATCACTGTATCGATGTCCGTTACATTTATTGGGCGCCTAGTCTAGACCTAGTTCATTGTGTTCATTGTTTTGTATAATTCATTGTGTCGTTGCTTCCAAATTAGACGGGTTCCCCTTTTTGTTGGAATGGAAGTGTTTAATTTGTTTTCTTTGGGGTGTTTGAGGCATGAGCGACCGGAAAGAGTGATTGAGGTTCGTATGGATCTGGGATTGATTGCGAGAGTGTATGTGTGTCCTGAATGTGGGAAGATAATATCATCCATATTATGTCTCTCAGACCAAAGATAGATTGATACTCATTTTGACCCATAACCTCTTCCGGTAAGCGCCAATTGTTCCCGGACTCATTTCATTGGATTCAGCGTCCAAAATTTAGTGGAAAATTATAAAATGATACAATGTTGCATTCAGTACCTGAGAAGACAAATAAATTGCCAATCAAACCTGTTTTGCAAACTTGATATAACTTTGAGGCTTGATTACTCAAAATCTGGTTTTGGTTGGATATTCCTTGAATAATTAACATATGTTTTCATTCAGATTTTTGGCGATCTGGGCGTGTGGGGTATCATTTTCCACTAATCTTTGAACGCTGACTCGATGGGAATTAGTCCAGGACAATCCACACTCACTGATTCCTCTCCTTGCTTCACTCATGCTCCAAGAGCATTCAAGGAATAATCAACGATAACGCGACTTCTTGTTCTACTGGCCATCTTTCTCTCTTTGCGTATCTAAGGGCTGACCTTTTTTTTTTTTAGCAATATCTCACTGCCGCGGAACAAGATCGAGAAAGATATTTGCAAGAAATGGCGGCTTATAAGCAAACCGACGCTTATAGGAAATTCAATGAACAGCAACAAGTAACTAAGAAGATGAAAGAAGAAGGCGAAGATTCATTCCAAGGCCCTGAAAACAACGACGTGAACGGCTGCGACATTCCCATTTTCACCGAAGATTTCCTCGACCACAATAAAAGTAAGTGGCGTGTCCACATTCGTGTTGAGCAGCAAAATTTCGACTCCGCTGCCGGTCTTGACGGTTAATTTTACTTCGATTATTATTGAATCGTTCCTGGGGAATTTGGGATAGGTGCAGGGTGAATATGAGTCAGTGAAGCAACTAAATATAAAATAATTTTGACGGCCATAGAAATTCCTGAAAAATAAAATAATAAAGTGAAATGGTCTCGAAGTTGGTGATGTGCGTGAGGAGAGCTTCCCTGATTTGGACGACGACGGAGAAATGATGAAGGGGGTGTTGGGACGATTTGAGGTATCATTTGTTGGACCGTAGAGTTCCCGTTTACCCCAGACGATTTCTGAACGGAATTATTTGATTAGTTCCAGCCAAAGCCTGCCGTAGGATTTGGAACGTGGGATACTGCGCACCACAGACTTTCCCTTTTGGTGGCTCGATGTGTTTGAGCAACTCGATGGTTTTTTGCCGACTGATGTGTGTGAGTAGACCCGCGAACGGGATCACTAGAGGCCAATGTGCCGTACAAGCTCATGGATGCATGGCAGACTGAGTACGAGAACAATGAATTTGGAAGGGTGGTGCTATCATATCTTCCACGTGTCAGGGACAGGTTAGTGCGATGCAATTCGTGACAGGACATGGTGAACTTGCGGGACACATGATCAGGTTCCTACTTGCACTGGAACTACCACGTGCATGCGGCGAACCTGCAGGGACAGTGGACTGCCCCAACTTTGCAGTGGAGCGAGCCTAACGTGGGTTGGACAGAAGCAGCGGTGCGAGATTTTGGCAAGGGATGAAGGATACAGCAAGCTCATTTTGCCGAGATAGCTCTTCCAGTTCTGCGGACTCGACATCTGCAGGCGCGAAGAGACAACGATGGTGACCAGCGACAACAAGGGTCTCAATGAGCGCTAACTGGAGCCCCCTGGTCAGTTTGGGCGTAATAACTGACTCACCCTCTGGTCGGCAGGCTGTCATAAATGCTGGCCAACACTGAAGGGACCGCATCCTATGAAGTGCTACTCTCTCAGAGGGACAGGAGACTGGACCGCTTGGGGGAGAAAGGGGAAACCTCTGAACTCCATGAAACTGTAGTGACAGGTACAAAGCCTCTGTCATGGGGTTATAAGCCAGTTAGCCCTTAGAGGAAGTTATGGTCGTCAGGTTGCTGACAAACCTGTATCCTTCCAAACTGGTACCGCGGGTGGGAGGAGCTCCTGGCCACAGAAGGAATACCCGGCAAAGGTTCACAGGCCAGAACCCCCCCCCCCCCCCCCCCCCGATTGAGTAGGAAACTACGGTCCAAAATAATGGACCGTTCGCGGGGGTCGGAGATTGAGGCATATGTCCAATCCATATTTACTCAAAGCAATAATACCACCTACCATACACTAAAAAAAACGTTCTAGGCGTGTGGGGTATCGTTTTCCACTAATTTTCGGACGTTGAATCCAATGAGACAGGCCCCGGAAGGATTAGCGCTCACCGGAAGAGGTTATGGACGCTGAATCGATTGAAATAGGTCTCCATGCTCCTGGTCCGAGGAATAACCAACCCCTGTGAATGAATTTGCTGCGTTTTATTCTTTATACGGGCAGGTGAGGAAGTATTTTGAGATATTTAGATGTTATTTGATCTCGTGGCTCTAGATACTCTTTGAAAACCGCCTACTACCGCGTACCATAACCTCACCTTCCTTGGTCTACAGATCTCAGCCTGGGAATGTTCAGCACATCACTGGCGCTTGTTCAAGGCTCAGTTGGTCGTATGGCCTGTTGTCGTTCTTTCTCCAGGTTCATTTTTATTGAATATAGTTGCTGGTTCTCCAGGATCACTTCGATATACTCGTAGTTGGCTATACTTTGCCAGCCGTCATTGTCTTTGTCCCATTTGTCTCCCCTGTTTCTTCGGTGTTAATGGCGAATCTTCATCCAGTTGTTCCCAGAGGTTGTTCCTCTCCCTATCCCCAACCATTGTGGAAGAATTGACAGTTTTTCTACTGTACTGCCAATGTTGAAATGTATGTCCACCTCTGCTTTCAGTACTATCCTCCAGTACAATACAGATCCCTGCAATGCTCCCTAGATTGTATTCACACCGCTCTGTTCACCTCGAAGACTCTAATCCCCTGACAATCTACTTGTGGAAGTATTTGCAACATTGTTTTTCTAAAACAATTTCTCATCGTTTCAGACAGAGAAGCAGAACTCAGGCAGTTGAGGAAAAGCAACACCGATTACGAGCAGCAAAACGCCACCATTCAAACATACATTTCCAGCCTTCACACCGCCATTGAAAAGTACACCATTGAGACTCAGCAACAAAGGAACAACAACAACGCTCTGAGACAACATCTCAGTAATCTTCGCGTCACATTCGCCAATGTTTTAGCGCCGATCAACGTTCCACGTAAGTTAAATAACCGTAATTGCTGTGCTGCAGATGCCTGAACACAAGATACATTTTACAATCGTTGTCGCAGATTTGGAGAAACCGACTCAAGACAACATTGAGACTTACTTGACGAAGTTGATGACGTACATCAAAGAAAACCCTCAGAGCTCTGTCACGGCGAACGTTCGAAAAGCAGTCGCTGAGCTAGACTTGCAAGCTTGACGTGCTGGCTCTAATTTTTCTCCTTCATCAAGTGGACTTTGATGATTTCACAACGGATGAGTTTTGATTATTGAACAGCTTGTTGTGTGAGTTCCAATATTACAGGATGATATAATAACGTGCATATTGCATTTGTTTGTATTGGTGTCTTTGTCCTGCGCGATTTCCGCTTTTCTTAACCAATAATAAATTGATGAAAATCACAAAATTGTTGCTTTAATCTGACGTTAAGTTCAATTTCGAGCCAGTTCATTTTTACTTCTACAGGGTGTTAACGTTTTAGTTTAGCAGCCTTCAGGGGTCGATTCTACAACTCATTTGTTACTAAAAAAAGTGTCTCCAAAACTTTTTTTCCATAGAGGCTTCGATTCAAGACTTCGTGTTTTCGACCTGAAGTCACTAAAACGGCCATATATTCATTAATTCACAAAATAATCTCAAATCTGAGGTACACCGTTGGAAAGAGCGTCAAATTTCCCTTTGATGGGTCCCTCGACGTCTCCAATGATTAACCCTTAACCCTTTCGCTGCGGCTCAGTAGAATCGAGTGTAACCCTATTGGACCTCACTAATTCAGCCTAAAGTTAAAGGCTGAATAAAGCCTCGTCCTCCACCGATCTCATAGAGGGGGTTGTTTATCTCAGATGTAAAACAACTCTTTAGAAAGCGAGGGTGTGTTGGGGTCAATATTGATAACCTCGTCGATGTCATAATCCTTCTTTACGCAGATGAAATTATCAGGCTGTTTTGAAGGATTACTGTGACCTGAATAAGCTGACGGTTAATTACTCAACTAGTATGTTTCTGGCAAGGTGGAGGCATAAAGCATCTGGCATCCCAAGTCCTGTATGGTGTCCAGGAGGTTGTGCAGGCCTCTAGTTATACCTACCTTGGAGTCCCCTTTCGAAGCTCTGGCTTCTTTTCAAGAACGGCTGATCACTACTGTTGCTGTAACTGGCAAGGGAGGGTATCAGGTCCTGACAATCAAGATATTCTCTTTTTGATGCCTTAGTCCGATCAACCAGTCTTTATTGTGCGGGTGTTTGGGCCTTCGTTACTCCAAGACCTTGGAGAGGGTTCAGGTGGTTTTTAAGCGAGTGCTCTTGCTCCCTCGCTCTACGCCCAATGCCGCGGTTCGCATTGAAACTGGCAGACTTCCTCGGGCGTATTACATCCTTGTTGATGCTCTGAAGTGGATGGTCAAGGTTTTGTATATGTTTGTGGATCGGTACCCCAGAGTCTGCTTGGATCGTCTGATATTGCTCGCCTAGGAGCCTCACTGAGGTGAGGTCCAACTGGGTCAAGCAACTCTACGTTCTTCTTTCAAGGATGGGGGTGGATATTTCTGGAACATCGGGGACTGAGGCTTAGGTACATCAGTGACACGCTTCCAGATTTATTTTTTGCAATGGATTGGGAGTTGGCACAGTCTTCACGTTTCAGCTCTCATCAATCGTTCCCCCAACCACAGCTAGGACTGGCCTCTTACCATTGTCTGGCTCCTTGTACAGTACCAAGTGGTGTGTAAGTATGGATGTCGCATCACTGTGGATGGTCTGGCGTTGAAGTTTACCTCTGAGTGTTGCCCGCTCTGTAATTGGGAAGCCCCGGATTCTCCCATGCACTTTTTAGTTGAATGCCCTATGCTTTCAATCCCAAGATTATAATGATCCTACAGCCAGCGATTTGTATTCCGCCCTCATTTGTGGAGCAATACCGGTCCCTGATTGGATCTCGCATCCGAGATGTGGCTAACCGTATTTACTTTTTCACCTTAGAAGCAATCGAAGTTCGAGACTTAATTTCAAGTTGTTCGCTTATGATTGTATTCCCCCCGCCCCTATTTCCCTCCTCATTCCTTTTATTTACTTAATTCAACTTTCAAGAACTACCCTTTATTTTTTTAATTTTCTTAGATACCTCGTATCTCGACTGTAACTCACTCTTGTATTGCTTTAGGATATTGTATCCCTCACAGCAAATGAAGATTGATTGATTGATATGATTAATTTGGCTAGACTTCTACCAATCGTTCTAGGTTTTATGATTGCTTTATTACGTTCAAACTCCGTGTTTCACTAATGAGGAAGTTTGTCTTTACTAATTCTTGATTTGAGGCTTCCTGTCGAACCAATTCTGGACCTTTCCGTGCGTAGAGACGTCAAGGAGCGGTATGGGGCCAACAGAAGTTCTAGTTCTCCTACCACCACATGTTCCGGATCGTATGGATTTCCCTGATAGATTGAATTGATCTTGTTATTAGTTCACTTGCGGTGATGATGGTGGAGGATATCAAACTAGAAATACTAACACAGTATTCAAATTGCCACAACTTCTTGTCAAACTCCGTTATGGCGTTCTCTTGATATCTAAACGCCTCTAGAAAAACCAACAAGGCGTCTTCTGTCAGCAGGTTGTCTGGAACGTTACCTACCTTCATTAAACCGCCATTTAACGTACAGCGTGATCAAGGCCTATACGAATGTGATCCACTCACAGCTCAAATTCAAATACCATAGTGCGTCGTTTCCTTTGGCCACGTATTGACCTGAATCGCTTTCGTTGACGTCGATGACGATCGGTGCGGACAATGGCAGAACTTGACTTTCAGCCCATTTTTCCAACGAATAGTAATAAACCATCAGGTCGCTCAAATCCGCTGTTTCTCCTGGATAGTTAGGTGGGTGGGTTTGAGCTAAATAGAATCGAAAAAATGGGTTTGGTAATCAAGTTGAACACCAATTGACCTCAAATTAGGCAGTATACGTTACATAATGATTAAAACCGCTGCAAATTATTCCACAATGATTGATTATCCCTTGAGGCAAGAGTAAGAGCAAGTGTGGAGTGTCCTGGACCCATTCAAATTGATTTGGTTCGATTATCACAGCAAGGCATCTATATTTGGACTCCAAACTGAACTGCCCTCTGCTGCGTTCCTCCGTCCCTTTTTATGCTTGCTCCCTTGGCCAAGAACGGGGTCTTCTCGAGTCTTCCCTGGTTCTGGGAACTCGTGTTGTCTCGAGCAAGCAGGAAGGTTCCAGCCAATTTAATAAGATGCAGGAGAATGTTTGAGAGTGACCCTTAGCCCTCCACTTGTAATGCTGGTTGTCCAGGAGACTGGTGCAAGTGTAATCTCGCAACAATATGTACCAACTGTGCATGGTGACTACATTGAATAAGTTGAGGCAATTAGGTAGAAATCCATTAGCTTACATAGTTCAGTTACAAATTTTCCATATGAAAAAAAATACTATTGTGATTACCAACATAAAATGATTAGTTCACTTTGAAGAAATAACATGCAGTGCCTACACCCCATACAGAAGAAATACACTTCCAGTACATATACTGCAAAAGAAAAATAATTCTGACAGTTTTACCGTTCAGTCTTTTTTGCTGGGAAGGGATGTGACCATAAAATTATGATAATAATTAACCATTGTGGAATTATTTGCAGCGTTATTGCCAAGGTCATGTGTCATGGAAAACTTACCTAGATTTTTCTCGTTCGAAGCTCGTTTTTCATTAGAATTGGCACAGGTTTGCTCTATCTGAAATTGGTTTAGTGCAATCAGCTTGTCTCTTTGATCGATCAATGGCTGGAATTATTAGATCATGGTGCTCCAAACCTAAGCCACCTTCGAAATTGAAGTTTGGTTAGGTACTCTCACTAGGAGGCAGGCAAAATGGTCGACCATGGAGTCACTGATGCTCTGCTTGCTATGACAGGCATACAATTAATTTGTCGTTTCAGAATCCCCTCATTTGAAGAGCCGTGAAGAGGCATCTGTCAGAACTCTTTTCCACCCTCCTTGTAGGGGCCTCCCATTGTTTCTGCAGATTTTGGGCGGGCTTATATTTGCTGAACCATCTTCCAGATTTAGGCGTGTGGGGTATCGTTTTCCACTAAATTTTGGATGTTGAATCCAATAAAATGGGTCCCGGGACGATTGGCGCCCACCGGAAGAGGTTATGGTCCATCTAACTATTTTGAATGTGGATTTTTGAGATTTCTGGTTCTTAGGCGTGTGTATCATTTTCCTCTAACTTTTGGACTTTCGATTGAGGTGAGTCCATGGTTAGAACGACCTCTTTAAAGCATTTAATTGTAATTAATCAACCTAACTCGGTGCTACTTTGGCCTTATCGAAATTGAAAAAAGCCTAGTTGAGAAACACAGTGAAAAATGTGTGGTAGCGGCACTGTAAACGGGCATAAGAAATTGTAATTATATTTTGAGTTAAGGTGTAGGTCGTAACTTCACACTTACGATTGTTTTCAATTTGTTCAGTCTATCGCATATGATTTCTCCGCGGATTTCCAGTTCATTTGTAGTCAAAGTAAATGGCAGAAAAACTTTGGCCAAAGCAATAGCCCCTCTGTCGCCAATCCTGTTGCCTGCTAGCGCCAGACAGGTGAGATTTCTGTTCCACCGTAAAGCCTGCGAGCCCATTTTATTCTCATTCTGTCACTTCAGCACTATAGTCAATGATTTAAAATTGTCCCGTTTCTTCACCCCCCTCTCAACCCAGGCAAAACATACTTGTGCCAAAGCGCAAGCGCCATCGTCGTCAATGAGATTACAATTGAGGTTCAGGGAACGCAAAACTTGATGAGAATATGCGAAATCGAGACATTTGGCGAGCAGCTGCGCTCCGCAGTCAGTGATCTTGTTGAGACGCAGGGAATAATGCAGTAACCTGTCAGTCAACGGGTATTTTTGTATTTACATTACCAATTGGAGGCCAAACTTTGTATGAAACCCAAAAAACATGTATTTGGTTAACAGATATGCCAAATTACGGTTCTAAATTCAACAAAAAAACGCTGCAAATTCATACAGACGGGTTGGTTATTTCTCGATCGGAGATTCATTTCTTCAACATGGGGAAAATTGGGGAAACAGTGGGTGTGGCGGTTACCGAACCCACTCCAATCGATTCAGGGTCCAAAATTTAGTGGAAAATGATACCTCACACGACTAGGTACCAGAAATCTCGAAAACACACATTCAAAATGGGTAGTAGATATCCATTTTGACCCATAACCTCTTCCAATGGGTGCCAATCGTTCTGGGACCCATTTCATTGGATTCATCGTCCAAAATTTAGTGGAAAATTATACCCTACACGCCTAGATTGCCAAAAATCCCGAAAATCCATTTTTCGAAATACAAATTTTGACCTCTACCCCGCCCAAATTTGGTCCGATCGGGCTGAAAAGATTCTAGGACCGACCTAGGCCGGGAACAGACCCCTGACCCAAATTTCAGGTTTTTAGAAAATGTTCTACTACCGAAAACGGCGCGGACGGTGGACGGCGTACAACTCTCTTCTACTCCTCTTCGACATCAGCAAAGCCTTTGACCGCATGTGGTGGCCAGCAGTGAAGGAAGTGCTGCTCCAGACTGACCTCCATGCGCGATCAGTGGCAGCAGGCTGGATGCTGAGCCATGGAAGAGGGAGCCCCATACCAGGCCGCAATACATTAGAGCAGGTGCCGCAGTGGTCCATGGCAGAATGGCAAGCCAGATGGTCATCGTCCACAAAAGGAAGGCACACCTACAACATCTGGCCAGACGTAGCGGAACGAAGGAGGAGCGACAGGTTCAGTTAGCATCGACCATTTTGTCTCCAAATTTCTGACGGGCCACGGGGACTTTGCTGCCAAGCTACATGGGTTCAACCTGAAGCCATCCCCTGCCTGCTAAAGTGGCCAGGTAGAGACAGCCCACCATGTCTTCATGGAGTGCTCAAAGTACGCAGCCGCGTACACTGTATTTTGTTGTTGTTCTATCATTTATTTATTATTTTGTGCAAAAATCCTAGGAATGGTGCAATTCTCCTGTTCTTATTATAATAATAACCGTTAAGATTTTGTCTATCAATTTTTTTGAAAATGTTTTAATCTGATTGATAAATATAATTTTTTATTATTATTATTATAGACACAATACATTATTATTAAATAAAGGATTATATAAATAATTCATAATTCTAATTATCTTGTTATTAATAATATAATTCATCTTCCAGCATTGGACAACTTAAATTCATCCACTTACTTGTTATTCTCATCCAGTACCAAGTGATAGTTCTGAGAAGGAATACTGTTCTCATCTAAATAGAGCTGCAATACATTTGAATTCTTCAAAACGTAACCCAGCAAATGAAGACTTTCCGCCACCAACGAGCAGTTAATCAATCTGCGTAAATGCAAAAAAAAAATGTACCGAACTTGTATGTATTTGATAAAAGTGGCCATCAGCTTTTTTGTATTTTATTTATTTCCTCACCAACGCCATCACGTACTTTAATACTGTCAACGTTGTGTAATTCTGTATAATTCTTCCTAAAGCAGCTGAAAGTGGAGCGCTGTATAATTTTCCTGCAATAGAAACAATAATATACAGGAAGTTTACACAAATTATGGACAAACTCAAGGGGTTGATTCGATTGCTCATTTGCAGCCGTAAGTTGTTCCCATAAGACATTTTTTTACTCAACTAAAAAATCCCTGCGATACCCCTCACACCTAGACCACCAAAAATCTCAAAAATCCATTCTTCAAAAAATGTATTTTGGGGCCAATTGAAGGGTGATGGTCCTGGGCACGATTACATAGGTTAATTATCCAATGAATTATCAACCAAAACACTACCTACCTGATCCAGTTGTGCGGCCTTTGTTGCACAAAAGTTTAATGAGAAGTTACCTGTTCTCAATTGGGATGATATAACGCGCTAAAATAACATAAATTGCATCAGCGATGCTGCACAAACTGACACTAAATGTAAAACAGCAATCTGCTTGAAGGCCCACGCGCAGTAATATTAGAATTTTCACAATTATTTTTGTTACTCTGGCAAGAATCTGCCTCAATCTTTGGGCAGCCATAAGGGGTTGCACCATGGATAATGTAAATAATGTATGTATCAAGGCAAACCGAGCTTTCTTTCAGTGCCATGCACCCAAGACCTCTTACAAATACACTGGCCATACGTCTTGTTTTAGACCACTTGTTTAGCCGCCCCGTCTGTTTCAATTTTTTTTTTTTTTTTTTTTTTTTTTGTCTCGGTTTTAATGTTTTAATGTTAAAATTAAATGTTTACCTCAAAAAATCCAAAACCCATAAATTTTAAAACCGAATTTTCCAAGGAAGCCCCGCAACCCCCACGTATACTAATAACAAAATAGCGTTAAAATGCTTAAAAACTACTAATTTTAGAGTCAGTGTCAGCAATTTCCGGGGTAGGCTCAGAACCCCCCTCCCCACAACCATCACGAGGGGATTCCAGACCCCTCGGTGTCCCGGTATGGCCCCATTATGGCCACCATATTCATAAATTAATTTCCAACGCTATTACTCAAGCTTGGAAGTAAAGCCAACAATTCTAAACATGAATTATCGAACTATTTCTCCCATCTTATGAAATTTGAGAGAATTTCTTGCCTTTTACTTGCACTCCTTTCAAAGCTGCGTCAACTCCGCTTAAGTGAACTAATATTTCCACTTTTGAATCTCTCAAAGCCTCTTCGGCCCTGTAACAATTAAAAATGTAGAATAAAACCGCAGCAAATTCTTCCGCAATGGTTGACATTCCTTGGAACATGGAGTGTCTTGGACTCAATCAGAACAGCGTGCAAAATTTAGTGGAAAATGATACCCCACACGCCTAGGTTCCGAAAATATCGAAAACCCACTTTTGAAATAGGAAGTTACATGCCCATTTGGACCCATAACATGATTTCTGGTACCTAGGTGTGTGGAGTATCATTTTCTACTAATCTTTGCACGCTGAATCGATGTGAATGAGTCTCCATGCGCTGAGTCCGAGGAATAACCAACCCCTCGTGAAAGAATTAGCAGCGTTTTCTCTTACATTTGATCCCCTATATATACTACAAGGGAAATGCCCTACCTCAAATAATGGTCTCACCTTTTTTCAACACTACAATTATTGATTACGTATTCATCTTGCATTTGTTCAACTATGGGCACGATCGAGTTCCTCACTCGTTTGAGACTGTCCACTTTCAACAGAGCAGGGGGATCGTCAACGCCTTCCTCTTCGCACCACAAATTCCATTTGGCTTTCAATTCGTTCAAAAGACCTCCAGCTGCGAGAAGTACGAAGTAACATCAATCAAACATCATCGTCAAAATCATCATTGGATGGATATTTTATTAAGAGTGAAACATACTCGTCGAAGTCAGACTTGATGTTCGAGATTTGCGTTGCGAAGAACTCATGTCGAGTTGATCTGATTATTCGGACCAATCTAAGCTAGGACTGATGGAATTGGAAAATCAGTTTTCAGTTATACGTTCAGTTGGAAGTCTGATAATCGAGGTCTAGAAACCTGCTTTCGGTTTAAACGTTGAAGCATTGGCATTCGTGAGGACGCATCCATTGGCGACAATGCTTAGCTACACTAGTAACCGAATATCGAGAAAAAAAACCCCAAACATGATTTCACAATCGTCGATTTTTCATAAGATCAGGAACAATTGTAAAAAAATTGCTGCAAATTCGCACACGGGGTTGGCTATTCCTCGGATTAGGCGCATGGAGACTCATTTCTTCAACATGGGGGAAACAGTGGGTGAGGCGGACTCATTCCAATCGAATGAGGGTCCACAATTTAGTGGAAAATGATACCCCACACGACAAGGTAGCAGAAATCTTGACAACACATATTCAAAATGGGTAATAGATAGCCATTTTGACCCATAGCCTCTTCTAGTGGGTGTCAATCGTTCTGGGACCCTTTTCATTGGATTCAGCGTTCAGAATTTAGTGGAAAATGATACCCCACATACTTAGATTGCAAAAAATCTCAAAAAACCATTTTTCGAAATACCCACCCAAATTTGGTCCGATCGGGTTGAAAAGTTTCGAGGACCAACTAGAATCAAAAACGGGTCCCTGACCAAAATTTCAAATTTTTAGAAAATTTTCTACTATCAAAAATGGCGTGGACGGTGGACGGACATTTGCTAATTTTGATCTAGAATTTGATCTTGAAACGCCCAGAAAAAAATGTTGGGCCGAATCGGAGATATTAACTTTTTGCATGAAAACATAGGTTGATTATTCAAGGAACAACCAACCAAAACTAGTGGAAAATGATACCCCATATGCCTCGTTCCAAGGAATCCTGAAAGTCTAGTTTCAAAAAAGAATATTGTTGACCCCCTACCCTTCTCAAATTTGTTTCTATCGGACTGAAATGTTTCAAGGACCGACTAGAGCCAGAAAGAGGTCCCTAATCAAAGTCAGATTTTTAGAAATTGTTCTACCAAAAACGGCGGACGGGCATTTGGGTTTTGGATCCAGACATCACAAAACGTGTAGTCAAATTTGTGTGTCAATCTGTGAGGTTGACCTGTAGCCTGATTACATATATAAGTTGATTATTCAAGGGATAACCAACAAAAACAGATAAATAAGAAGAATCATGCTTCAAAATGGTTCCCCAAAAACCCCAATCTTCTTTCATCATCGCCCATCATTATTTCTAAAACCCTCCAAAAAAAAATTGTAATGTAGTTAACAATATCATGTACCTTTGAAGGAGATCCAGGGTCTATTGAGCTCAAAATTTCGGGGAATAAGGAGTTAAATTCATCAATATACAACCTATATGCTTTATAATATAATAAAGACAAGATATCTGGGAGGGGAGGGAATATTCTTCCTTTCCTCTCTACACGACAATGAACGGTCGGTAAAGGGGGGGGGGGGGGCTTTGCCACAATATTCTCATTTTTGGTACAATAGCTACTCATTCAAAATTTATCCTTCATCATCAAAAGGCATCAGTTACGTTTTAACCGCACTCAAGTTAAAGTTACGCATAATAGTCACTATTGAAAGACTTTTACAAAAAATTTCAGCACGCTACCAGGTACTTCAATATATATTAGTACGATGGAAGAATCATACATACAGTATACGTAAAAATTGAAATTTTGAGTCCAAAATAAATGACAAAACTCTTGAAATCTTCCAAATATAGCATACAAAAGTGAAATAAAAATTTAGAATATTTAAAATAAAAACACTGGAGTCAACTAAGTGCTTTGGGTTGTCACGATGGCTCATGCTGAGCGAGGAAATCCTTTTGGAGTGAGAATTGGACGAATATCACACCAGGGTCGTTGAAATTGACCGAGAGTCCCTTCATGGTCAGAAAAGCTACATTTCTTCTGTTCTCTTGAGAGTGTTTTTTACTCTTTCTACACAGGGTGAAAGGCTACTATTGTTGCAAACTTTGGGATCTAGAAGAAATTTGATGTTGAACAAAACAGGTCCTCTTCAATATGGTCCACTTCCTGTTCGTTTTCTAAATATTTCGATTGTTTGAGGTTTTTTGAAAAATTTATAACAAAAAACTGTAAGCCTCTCTCGAATTAAAATCTGTTATGAATTTTACTATGATTTAATTCCGGTTTCTTCTTTAAAAGCGACCTAGCGAGAGGATACAGGATGTAAGTCCAAGACTTACGACTGAGCAACTAGGGATACCAAGGATGAACATAAAATACATTGAAACAAAATGAATTATAATTAAAAACAAGGACTCGTTGCAAAGGAAAATATGCCTCAACCTGGGCTACAATTGATAGAAGACAAAGTAATTCGACAAAGTAAATTGGTCAACATGTGGAGCATAAAATACAATTAATGCAAGTGACATGAAATTATGATGTACATGAAATACAATTTAATGAACAAGTGCAACGATACCGGCTGACGAAAACGGCGTCGACGTCGAAGGAAAAACAGGAGGGGGCTCGCTGTCCCGCAGGTACACAGCAAGGCTTATTAACTTGAGTCCTTAATCTCATGG